>JAECUM010003501.1:0-160127 GCA_016617855.1 Megalonaias nervosa | reverse complement strand
CATAATCATTTTACCATTGTGGATCAAGATGGGCAAATTGTAGGTCTTCAAGGTGAAATGATGGTTCAACTGCACATTAGCGATCAACCTGATATTTCTTAATATAATGACAGTTTTATGTGGATATGTGATACAAGTGTGTGTTGTCAGTTCAAGAAGACACATTTATGTGACGGGGCCCCAAGTGGCCGAGTGGTCTAAAGCGCTGATCGTTACGGATCACTGCCATCTCACCTCTGTCTGCGTGAGTTCGAGTCCAGGCTCGGCTAACGTGGGTACATGAGAAAGCCTGCCAGTAGCTTCTCGTGGGTCGGTGGTTCTTCCCGGGGTTTTCCAGGGTTCTTCCTCCACCATTAATACTGGCCGCCATGTATAGCCTATCTTGTGCTGAAAAATGGCGTTAAACCCTATAACAACAACAACAACATTTATGTGACATATTATGGAACTGACCTTGGTGATGTTGTTTAGGGGTTGTTCACAGATGCACCAAGAGTGCTCACAGTTGTGAGTTGTTGATAGCATCAAAAATGTTGCTGTGGACCAGTTGAAATTACAAAACATCAAATGTTGACATTCAAGATTTTGTTGTGAGGCTGTGAGGAGCTGTTGCAATGAACATGGCTTGGATCACTGAAAAAGATGAAATCAGAGGCACTGGTGTGTGAATAGATTATTTTAAAAAGTATGTTGATGATGCTGATGCTAGAACAAAACAAGTAGTAACTTCATGGAGTGAAATTAAAAAAATATTAATCACTGAGGAGAGGAAAATGCTGTTGCAGTAACATTAGGTGGTTGACTTATTTTCCATTCTAACCCCAATGGTTTTGAATGACCTAAACATGATATCTCAGAGGAGTCCAGATCATCCTTGTTTATTTGAACCTGAGCCCAAGGTTTGGGGGTAGAATAGTAACGTTGCTAAATAATAAGCAGGATACTGGCTTTATATGGCTGCTAATACCAAACACTGCTGTTCCAGTATTTTTCACATTTACAGTATTAACAGCATTAATTGATAAATTTACTTTGAGTCATTATACATTATTGAGGTTTGTATTTAAGTTCAGATTTGACATTATGTATGGTGATGAGGTTGCGGAATTTACTGATGGGCTGTTGGATAAACTGACTAGTGATGCCAACATAAAAAGTGATTTTGTGCCACTTGTCATTGAATATCTTCTTCAAATGATGTTACCAGACCCTCGTATATGCTCAGATATAATTTTGTTGAGGGTCAAAGAGAAATTGATAGCTGAGACCACCCTGGTGCTGACATGTCAACTCAAGGTTTTCTTGGTGTAATAGCATTAACATGTAAAAATGTCCAATCGTTGGCAGCACCACCAGGTGTGAAAGCACTCCGGGGTTGTTTCTACAATGACAAAAGTGGAATTCACCACCGTATCCACATTACATTGATCAAGGAATATGTTACACAAATATTGACTGGTTGAGAAAAAAAATTTATAGACTTATTCAGGAAGGGTGCACTTGGTTGGGTAACAGTTTTTGGACAATAACAAGAATGATCATTTCAAATATAATTTAGTGGTGTAATTGATATGTTTTTAAATGAAAAGGTTACTAGGCCACCAGACTGCACACTCACCAGAAATTTAAAGATTTCCAAAGCAAATATTTTCAATGATTTTATGACAGTTGTAAGCCAGTAGAAAAGGGTAATTGGTTAGAAGTGTGTGTATATGTTTCCTGTTGAGCAATTGTACTATGCAATTACATTAGTAATAGAAGAACTTTGATGGGTCCTCAATGTTACTGATATGAACAAATAATCATAGTGGAACTGCAAAATTAAATCTCCAAAAGAACAGTGCTACTCGTAAAATACAAACATGCATGTCTTTTGCCTAATGCAATTTGTAGAATCGCAGAGGCAGCAACTGTTGGTCTGAGTATGGCTTGAATCATGGCAACCACAACCAATAATAGGTGCACCAATCAGAATCGTTGTTGAGGATATATTGATAGTAGCCATTTTGCATGTGTTGCTGGTAAAATAATTGTGATCTGGCTACATTCATCAGTATGTGTTTATTTAGAACTGCTTGCAGCAGCACAAAGTAGTCTCAATACAATTACTAAACTGTATCCTCTGGCTATTGAGGATAAAATAATTAGCATGGCTGAGTGCAAGACTCTTGGCAGAAATGGAAACACACTGAAAACTCCTAGCACAGATAAGGAATTGTGTGGTAGCAGATTTCCAGACAATAAATGGCAAGTAAAATGTCTACCATCAGTACTGTCATAGGTGTTGTGCTGGCTAATGGTCTTAGTCAGTGCCCTTATTTTGTATGATTCTGGCCTTTGTTTGGCCACTTCACTTTCATGGTTTATTAATCCATGGGTTGCACATAAATTATGTCTCTTTTGCCAAAATGAGCAAAAGTCATGGGGGATAGAAGGCTATGACCTAATTAGGAACAAAAAGGCAAAACATACAATATCACACTACAAAATAATAATTAAATTATTTTGTCATTTTTATTTTAGTCAAAACATCCCAGCTCTGATCTTGCAGCCTTCAGAAAGGATTTTGCTAAGGCAAAGCACATTGTTATTCTAACAGGTGCTGGAGTAAGTGCAGAAAGTGGAGTTCCAACTTTTAGGGGTGCTGGAGGTTTCTGGAGAAAATGGCAAGCTCAGGTTTGTATTAGTGAAGTTAAGGATGATTTCTTCTGAAATGTTGGACTTGTTAACATTTAAAAAAATGTATTCTTTTAAACAGAGATTTGGATAAGCAGCATATTTGTATATTTTATGAAACCGAAAGTGTTTAGTCCAAAGCAGTCAGTATATTCCTCCTGCGGTAAGCACAGTCCATGTTTTATTATGGCACATTCAGTCAGTGTAAACTATGCTGTCAGCACAGTCAGTGTAAACTATGCTGTCAGCACAGTCCATGTTTTATTATGGCACATTCAGTCAGTATAAGCTATGCTGTCAGCACAGTCCATGTTTTATTATGGCACATTGTCAGTGTAAACTATGCTGTCAGCACAGTCCATGTTTTATTATGGCACATTCAGTCAGTGTAAGCTATGCTGTCAGCACAGTCCATGTTTGATTATGGCACATTCAGTCAGTGTAAACTATGCTGTCAGCACAGTCCATGTTTTATTATGGCACATTCAGTCAGTATAAGCTATGCTGTCAGCACAGTCCATGTTTTTTATTATTATCCCATCAAAAATGCCATTCCAAACCAGGAAGTCAAGTGCCCAGTTCATTAAATATCTTATCTAGAGCTTTTGACTTCTGTATAACTTAGGGTCTAAAGTGATCAAAATCTTCCAATTTTTCTTAGATTGGCGTGTATTCTCATCAACTGTGCTGAACTGAATGATGTCCTCAGGTTAAGGGACATAGAAAAGTATGGCAAGAAGTACCTTGTCGCAGATTGTCCTTAAAATAGTAGTTGAATGAGTATAAAATTTATCAAATTTGCACAGGCTGAAGATCAATGACTTCTCTTATAAAATATACCAAGAAAAGTGTATGAACAGAATGGAAAGTTTATTCAGTAATTGAAGCCTCAAACCCATAATATGTAACATAATAAAACTAAATAAATACATAGTGCGCCATAAACAATAAAATAATACACATTTGTTCAGGTGTTAATATTGATACTTTATAGCAATTCATCTCTTAGTTTAAAAGCAAAATATAAAAATTTTGAAACATTTGTAATAAAGCTTATTTTTTGAGTTAACATTAAATTTGTAAGTTTATGTACTGTAGGGTTGATATAATACATGTCATCAAGACATTTCTGTCTTAAATTGGTATAAAAAGTGTATATACATACAAAATGATACTCATCTTCTACACACTTTGTATTTTCTTTAAGGCATAACTTGCAAACTCATTGATCGCTTTCAATTTTAGTGTGTCTTCCTGATTCAGTCATTAAATCATGTTTACAACATCGAAATGCTTTTCTCAAAATGAAAGCTAGCTGTAAAGTTAAATATTTCTCAATATCCAATAACGACTTGTATTGGCTATAATAAACATGTTTTGTATAATCACCTATTTCACTTGACCAGATCTGTAATGAGGAATCAAATAGAAGTCTGAAGATAGTCAGAAAACTGTTTCTGTCACCAATTTTTTGCACGAGCCATGCATTACCAAAACCATGAAAGAATAAAACATTTTTGACTTTACTGGCCTATATGCATTTTGCTGGTATCATCCAGGTTTTTTTAACAATATATAATATTGAAAAGGATATCTGCTTCTTGGCATATATATAATTTTCGTCCAGTACTTTATACATCTGAAAATATAAGTTGTACTTAGAGGGTATCATCCACTTTCACCGAGACTAACATAATTATTCACAATATTTTATATACTAAGAAGTTTTATAAAATCTGTGTTGAATTGCTTCTATTTCTGGTGAATACCCCATATTCTGAACCATAACAAAATATTGGTTTGACCATGGCATCAGATATTTTAAATATGTTCCCTATATGTAATCTTTCAAATATGGGTTGATACCTAAAAATTCTATATACAGCTTTCAGTGCTTATGATGCCAACATGTTTTTTGCCTTTATGTGAAAAGCAACCCAATATATTTATAAAATGACACCATTTCTGTAGGTTTGACCCTATGATAACAATGCTCATAATTTCTCCAATAGAATTGGGCTTAGAATACATCTGTGTCTTGTTCCTACAGTACAGTTGATGAAGTATCTGGTTAGACCATATCTGTTATTTCTTTTTTTGTAAATGGTTTATTCAGTTCGAAATTGTCATTTGCATTTCTTGCAGTATCTTCTTTGTCATTCAAATTTTCATCTCTGTACAACATTAATGAGGAATGGAAATAGTCAAACCTGTCCTTTTTTGATACATTCAATTCACTTACATTTACCCTGTTATTAATTTTCCCTTTAACACTTGCCTTTTTGGGTCATTTCTTGATTATACAAGATTAGCAATCACTGACTTTTCATATAATGACTTTTTCAATTGACACAAGCTTTGTTATGAGTTTGTACTGTGAACATATGCATCAAGATGAATAATTTGATTTGTAATCTATATTTTCTTAAAAGTTGAAATTTTTCATGTTTAGTATTATTGCAGACTTGATCCTACCAAGGTGATTGTAATCTTTGCAGTAAAACTTGAACTTCAGTGTCTGCATTTCAACTCAAATTTCCTGATATATAGACCCAAACCTTTTTACATAATCATTGATATTTAAGCATATTAAATTAGTTATATCTTGGACATGTTCCATAAATTTCTGCACAAAAAGTTGGCGAAAAGAATCCTCATTTCTGTCTGTCAATCGAAAATATTGCCCATCATTACTGTTGTCATTGTCGTCAAAGTAATCACTAATGCCACCTTGACTGACGTTTTCATTATATACCTATATTATATTATATACCTATATTATATTGTATTATATACCTAATCACTTGTAATCTTATCAATTTTACTACAATTATATATTTTATCAGCAATTTTCAGATTTCATCAGATTGGAAAATGGATGGAGTCATCTCTGTCATCAATACCAAAGTCTGATATAAATGGAAACAACTCTGTAGTGGCAGCAACATTATCCACTATGCTGAAACCATTATTTGCAATGCATGTTACATTCCCAACCTTATTGTTAAAAAGTCTAACATTAAGTACATGTGTATTACAAATTTTGCACATTTCTACGAAAACCAAACCAAAATTGTTGTTTGTTTCACTGTCTTTTGTGTTACATTGCAGGGAGAGTATGTTAGTGAGTGATGTCATAATGTAGTTATCATATAATGATGTCAATTCAGTTTGAGCAATGAACAGTGAAATTTATAAAAACATCTTAGCATTAGGATTATTGTGGTTACCCCAAATCTGTCTCTCACTCCATCTGTCCTTGATCACTGAATCCACAGAGTGGAAATTAATGAACCTCAGTTACAGTTACAGTTGTCCATATCATAACAATATGCAAGAGTTGTATCATCTCTCCCCACCAGGGCCCTTGCAGATATATATATATATATATATATATATATATATATATATGCAGTCATATGAAGAAGACTATGTACCTAATGGATTCTGGGTTACAACCATAGTGTTCTGTCAGTGTGAGTTTGTTTGGGGTGGGGTGGGGGACAGTGGAAGTTATGTGTAGTAAAAAGTGGTGATTCACAAGAGTAAATCATATAAGTTCATTTCGTTTATCCCCCTCTCCTGAGATTGAGAATGTTAATTTCAGAAGTTATTTCAGCCATTTTGTATGTAAATTTCCCAAAAATCCATAGAAAACAGACATGATAGGCCAAAGTCGATAAAGTTAACATACTGGTGCAGTACTGAATTATTATCATTTTGTATCTAATATATAGGCAGGGCATACTGGCTTTTTCCATGGTAGTTTGCATTGAAGACGTCTATCTTTTGGCTTCAAATTGTTACATTTGTGGGTTTTTTGTGGAACCTTAAAGCGTTTTGGAAAATGAATGCTTGTTAGCTCACCAGGTCAAAAGCTGTGTGGGTTTATGGTTTCACCTTCTTTTCCATCATCCGTCCATCTGTCAACACTTTTTGTGAACACTGTATTCATTTCTGATCAGATTTCAGTAAGTTGATTGCATCAGGTCCCTGGACGAGTTTGACTATGAGCAACATTCACAAATATTAATGATGTAATCTTGCATCTGATTGGCTGAGCTTGTTGCGATAACAGGATAGTCATATTACAAGACAAATAGGACAAGAGCATAGTGATTTCTTTATAAGTGTATGACAGAGTCTTGTTAGTGCAATCTATTCCTGCAGTTTTTACCTCACCTGACCCATAAGGCCAAGCAAAGTTATTGTATAGTTCCACTTCTGTCTGTTGACATATATTCTGCATCACAGATATGTCAACAATTGGTATTGTTATGGGATAGCACTGGCTGATAACTTTGTAACCACTCAATAACTCAGTGTATTCTTTGTAGTGAATTAAATCCCCTGAGAATAAAAGTCAGTTAAACTAAGACCTTAACTCCAAGAGGTCTCTGGAATCCCTGTTGAAATGGGCCTCTGGAATCCCTGTTGAAATGGGTCTCTGGAATCTCTGTTGAAATGGGCCTCTGGAATCCCTGTTGAAATGGGCCTCTGGAATCCCTTTTGAAATGGGCCTCTGGAATCCCTGTTGAAATGGGCCTCTGGAATCCCTGTTGAAATGGGTCTCTGGAATCGCTGTTGAAATGGGCCTCTAGAATCCCTGTTGAAATGGGCCTCTGGAATCCCGTTTGAAATGGGCCTCTGGAATCCCAGTTGAAATGGGCCTCTGGAATCCCTGTTGAAATGGGTCTCTGGAATAACTGTTGAAATGGGTCTCTGGAATAACTGTTGAAATGGGCATCTAGAATAACTGTTGAAATGGGCCTCTGGAATAACTGTTGAAATGGGTCTCTGGAATAACTGTTGAATGATCAATCCTAACTCTAAAGATGGAACTAGTGATGAAATGCAGACTCAAATTTAACTTTCCTATGGTTTATTAATAGCCATAAAACGGCATTTAAAGTTCAAGTCTCAAATATCAATTACATCACTTCTGTATAATGACTCTTTGATTTGATATCTCAGTGGTACCGTGCGTTTGGACAAACACGCTTAATTTAAATAGTTTATTGTGATAGAATTTGATTACAGATACCCAAGTTTTCAGATTTTATATTAGTTTATTATTTAGTTATAGACTTAGAAACATTGACTACAGTGTAATTATATTCATGTGGGTTGACTTTAAACAGACTCGTGAGACACAGTCTGTGGCTATATTAATATAACTGACAGCTTATGTACAGAGCCTGGAGACACAGTCAGTGGCTATAGTAATAATAAGTGGCAACTTATGTACACAATCTTGAGAAACACCCAATAGCTATAAGAATTACAACTGACAGCTTATGTACAAAGCCTTGAGATGAGACTCAGTAGCTATAACAGTAATAACTGACAGCTTATGTACAAAGTCTTGAGAAACACTCAATAGCTATAAGAATTACAACTGACAGCTTATGTACAAAGCCTTGAGATGAAATTCAATAGCTATAACAGTAATAACTGACAGTTTATGTACCAAGCTTTGAGATGAGACTCAGTAGCTATAATAGTAATAACTGACAGCTTATCTATCAACCCTTGAGACGAGACTCAGTGGCTATAACAGTAATAACTGACAGCTTATGTACAAAGCCTTGAGATGAGACTCAGTAGCTATAATAGTAATAACTTACAGCTTATGTTTCAAGCCTTGAGATGAGTCCCATTAGCTATAACCGTAATAACTGACAGCGTATCTGTCATTCCCTGAGATGAGACTCAGTAGTTATAACAGTAATAAGTGACAGCTTACATACAAAGCCTTGTGATGAGACTCAGTAGCTATAACAGTAATAACTGACAGCTTTTCTATCAAGCCTTGAGATGAGACTCAATAGCTATAATAGTAATAACTGACAACTTACCTATCAAACCTTGAGATGAGACTAAGTGGCTATAACAGTAATAACTGACAGTTTATCTGTCAAGCCTTGACATGAGACGCAATAGCTATAACAGTAGTAACTGAAGCTTATGTACAAAACCTTGAGATGAGACTCAGTAGCTATAATAGTAATAACTGACAGCTTATCTATCAAACCTTGAGATGAGACTAAGTAGCTATAACAGTAATAACTGACAGCTTATCTGTCAGGCCTTGAGATGAGACACAATAGCTACAAGAGTAGTAACTGACAGGTTATGTACAAAGCCTTGAGATGAGACTCAATAGCTATAACAGTAATAACTGACAGCTTACCTATCAATCCTTGAGATGAGATGCAATAGCTATAACAGTAGTAACTGACAGCTTATGTATTAAGCCTTGAGATGAAACTCAGTAGCTATAACAGTAATAACTAACAGCTTATCTATCAAGTCTTGAGATGAGACTCAGTAGCTATAACAGTAATAACTGACAGCTTATGTACAAAGCCTTGTGATGAAATTCAATAGCTATAACACTAATAACTGACAGCTTCTATCGCTTCCTTGAGATGAGACTCAATAGCTATAACAGTAATAACTGACAGCTTACCTATCAATCCTTGAGATGAGATGCAATAGCTATAACAGTAGTAACTGACAGCTTATGTATTAAGCCTTGAGATGAAACTCAGTAGCTATAACAGTAATAACTGACAGCTTATCTATCAAGTCTTGAGATGAGACTCAGTAGCTATAACAGTAATAACTGACAGCTTATGTACAAAGCCTTGTGATGAAATTCAATAGCTATAACACTAATAACTGACAGCTTTTCTATCAAGCCTTGAGATGAGACTCAATAGCTATAACAGTAATAACTGACAGCTTACCTATCAATCCTTGAGATGAGATGCAATAGCTATAACAGTAGTAACTGACAGCTTATGTATTAAGCCTTGAGATGAAACTCAGTAGCTATAACAGTAATAACTGACAGCTTATCTATCAAGTCTTGAGATGAGACTCAGTAGCTATAACAGTAATAACTGACAGCTTATGTACAAAGCTTTGTGATGAAATTCAATAGCTATAACACTAATAACTGACAGCTTTTCTATCAAGCCTTGAGATGAGACGCAGTAGTTATAACAGTAGTAACTGACAGCTTATCTACAAAGCCTTGAGATGAGACTCAGTAGCTATAATAGTAATAACTGACAGCTTATCTATCAAACCATGAGATGAGACTAAGTAGCTATAACAGTAATAACTGACAGCTTATCTATCAGGCCTTGAGATGAGACGTAATAGCTACAACAGTAGTAACTGACAGGTTATGTACAAAGCCTTGAGATGAGACTCAGTAGCTATAACAGTAATAACTGACAGCTTACCTATCAAGCCTTGAGATGAGACGCAATAGCTATAACAGTAGTAACTGACAGCTTATGTATTAAGCCTTGAGATGAGACTCAGTAGCTATATCAGTAATAACTGACAGCTTATCTATCAAGCCTTGAGATGAGACTCAGTAGCTGTAACAGTAATAACTGACAGCTTATCTTGCAAGCCTTGAGATGAGACTCAGTAGCTATAACAGTAATAACTGACAGCTTATGTACCAAGCTTGAGATGAGACTCTGTAGCTATAACAGTAATAACTGACAGTTTATGTACCAAGCTTGAGATGAGACTCAATAACTATACCAGTAATAACTGGCAGCTTATGTACAAAGCCTTGAAATGAGACTCAGTAGCTTTAACAGTAATTGACAGCTTATGTACCAAGCTTTCCAACTCATGATTCTCTCTTTCTCTCTCTTGTCCTTCCTTTCTTGCATTTGGTCTTTCTGAATTTCTCTATATTTCTCTATTTGCATTTGCTGAAGCTGAGGTCTTCTTACACTAACTCTTCAATTTCTCTTTGTATTTGCACCTGCTCTTCATATACTTGAATTAAAAGCTTTCCTAACTCTAGTTCCCTATTTAACAGATTCAAACCTAAAGACTCTCGATTCAGT
This sequence comes from Megalonaias nervosa, assembly GCA_016617855.1. Classification (NCBI taxonomy): domain Eukaryota; kingdom Metazoa; phylum Mollusca; class Bivalvia; order Unionida; family Unionidae; genus Megalonaias; species Megalonaias nervosa. The sequence continues at coordinate 149,568 of JAECUM010003501.1, read as the reverse complement.
GAATCCTTCTCTTCCTTTATCACTTGCTTGAAGATCCACTGATGCTTTGTGTACTTTAGTTCCCTCCCTTTGCAGGGAGGATTGATAATAAAATTCTCTTGTCATGGTGAAAACTTGTTCTGAAATATTGGACAGTCCAGACTATAAACGTTTGCATCTCTTGCCACAAGAAATGAATGAACTGAAACGGCTACTTAAAGAATATGAACACTTATTTCTAGATATTTGAACACAAACAAATTAGATCTTCCACAACATTGAAATAGTAAATTCAATCCAACATCCTTAAATGATGAATCCTCTCAAACAAGGCTCTCTGAAGAAAGAAGTTCAGTATTTGTTGGAAAATGACTTCATCAAACCAAGTAAAAGTAACAAGTTTACTTTGTATTTTTGTGCCAAAACCAGATAAGACTTTCTGTATGTGTACCGATTACAGAAAAGTGAACAGTGTCACTAAGACAGGATCATTTCCAATTCCAAGAATCGATGACTGCATTGACAGGATTGGAAATGTCAAATACGTCACTAAGTTTGAACTTTTGATGGGATTCTGGCAAATTCCACTTACAGAGAGAGCAAAGGAAATTTCAGTTGATGTAGGGGTTGGTGGAGTACTGTTTAAGGAAGACAGGAAATTGAGTGAGCACCAGAGAAATTATTCCGAGACAGAAAAGGAGTGTTTGACTTTGATGATGGCCTTACAATACTTTCAGGTGTATGGTAGTGCAGTTACTTAGATGAAGTCTGATGTTACAGTCATATAACTTCTATGTCAGGCTTATCAAGGAAAATGAAAATTTGATTGCAGATGCACTTTCACATGTATAGAACAACAATTTTGCATTGTTTTGTATACATATGATTGTATCATTCATTTTTTTATGCAGTATTAATTACATGTACATGTATATTGTATATCTGATAGAAGAAAGTTTTACTGCATAAATCTTTCTTCTCTTTAGGGAGGATGGTGTTACGGATATCTGTAATATATATTAATTTATAATATAGTTTATTTAAATCATTTGGGTTTATGATGCTTATTTTAATTCTTTATATTCAGTGGCTGACTTGTGTTGTAATAAAAGTACATGTACAATACAAGTAGAATTTCATTCATAGATAAAGGCAGATTACTAAGGTCAAGTCAGCAACCATTTTGGTCAGGTACATCACGCTTTAGTTTGATGGAAGTGATGAAAACATTATGTAAAACTATGAGTGCATTTTTCCTGTAGAGTTGTCATGCATGCCCTAGTTGTTAATTTCCTCACAAATTTGAAAAGGTTAGAACATGACTGTTAAGTATTTCACAATTTAAGGACTTGTATGTTTGAGAATCTTTTTAGTGATACAGATTTTGTTGATTTGGTGTGCTCATAAAGTCTATATAAGAGAATCACAGCACCATATTGGCATTCTTCAGTTCATATGCAGTGTTTGTAAGAGTTGTGAGAGGAAATCATGATTATTTATAATGTGTTCGCTGGGCTTCAGTGATATTCTACTTTTACGGAATTACCTTGATGTAAAAACTTTTGGATTGATAATTGTGGTTTTTCAATGGTGCTAGCTTGTTAGCACATAACACATTTGTTTGATTTTACATTTGGGGGAAATACATTTATATTTTAGAAACTTGAATGCTTGTTGGGTTTTACCTTGTCTTGTTATGTAGTTTAAGCCCCTAGACATAACAATATAAAATATTGAGAAACACTCCATGGGTTTACAGTAATAACTGACAGCTTATGTACAAAGCCTTTAGACACACCCCATGGGTGTATAGTAATAACTGATAGCTGATGTACAAAGCCTTTAGACACACCCCATGGGTGTATAGTAATAACTGATAGCTGATGTACAAAGCCTTTAGACACACCCCATGGGTGTATAGTAATAACATAGCTTATGTACAAAGCCTTTAGACACACCCCATGGGTGTATAGTAATAACTGATAGTTTATGTACAAAGCCTTTAGACACACCCCATGGGTGTATAGTAATAACTGATAGTTTATGTACAAAGCCTTTAGACACACCCCATGGGTGTATAGTAATAACGGATAGCTGATGTACAAAGCCTTTAGACAGTTAGTGGCTTTAACAGTAATAACCAAAATCTTATGTACAAAGCCTTGAGAAACACTCAAACACCAAATGGCTTTATCATTAGAGTTGCACTTGGTAATATCATCATCATCGTCATCATCTTTCCCTATTTTTTTTTTATCTGTATAAAAGTATTTTTATTTTAATTAGGACTGCAAGAAACATGAGTTGGTTTTGAAAAGTAATGTTTGTATGCAACTGATTAGGCAAATATTTTAAACTGATGGGGTTTTTTTAAAAAAAATATTAAGATTAAATAATAAATATCCTGGAAATTTTACACTGTCTATATACAGGACTTCAGAACATAATTTTAGAATTATTACAATATTAGCTTTTCCTTGGTCAGTCTGAGCAAACAGAACCTCTGACCATGACCCTTGGAAACACAGATGGGTCCTGGCATATGCACTCATAATTGTACACTTAAAAAACTGATAAATTGCAGAGTGTTAATATATATTTTAAAAAGCCCACAAGCATGTTGTTACAATTTAATTCACAATTTATTTCTTGCCATACATTGTATGTATCATGGTAATACAGAATTCATACTGCTGTGAGCAAAGTCCTAATAATGTTATGCTGAGAATAAGATAAATCTATTCAGTTAGCAAAATATCAATATTTCATAGATATTATCATTAAAAGCTTTGTATTTATTTGCCAGGATCTGGCCACTCTTGAAGCCTTTACAGAAAACCCATCATTGGTGTGGGAGTTTTATCATTATCGCAGGGAGGTCATGGCATCCAAGCAACCTAATAAGGTAATTATGCATGTTGTAAAAATGAAAATTACAACATAACTGGAGGGGGTATTGTGATACCATCCATCTGTCCATCTGTAATTCTGTCTACTCTTAAAGTACTGGAAGGTAATTCACCAAACTTGGTTCATATGCTACCCATATGGTAACCATCAGTGAGAATGGTTTGATTTCAGGCCACAGCAGTCACCTATGTTAAATTGTTTTGGACCAGATTTGTACATGCATTTGTTGAAGGTGGATATATAATATTATATAACTGATTTTGAGTTATGACCACTGGGTCATAGTCTGAAAGAGGTCAGGGATTATAGTAATGGTTTGGTTATGTGGGATTTAATGCCACTTTACATCACATATAGGCTATAAATGACAGCTAGTATTTAGGTGGAGGAAGACCTTAGGAAAAACCACCAACGCACAGTAAGCTTTCTCACATGCTCACACTGGTCGAGTCGAGACTCAACTTCATGTGAAAAGAGGTGTGGTTGATCTAGAGGTGTGCTTACCTTTACCTGCCCCTATTGGGAACCTTCATGCAGATTTAATTTCCTTAGGATTTCTCCATATGTGACCTCAACAGTTTTTCCTTCTCACAAGGTGTAAACCCCACAGATATTCTCTATCAGCTCTTATTCCTCTGGCACCTGATTTTAGTCACTATTTGCACTGGTAGATGAATCAGGACAGATTCTTGACAACAGGTCCAGGTCCCCATGCATGTACCTGACCCCCTCATTCCTGTCTGTTCACCTGTGTGTCATATTCAAGTTGGGATACTTATTTAGAATGGTTGCATTCAGCTTCCAGTGGGATCATCTGTTCATGTGTGCCTTCCCACCTTTCTGACTCAAGTTCAACAGAAAGGCAGAACTTCCACTGTTCATTTCACTCTTATGTCCCCACTGTTGCCCCATTGATCTTGGTTCACTTGTCTTCTGGACCTGTTGATAGATCAACCCATGTCTATCCCCTGCAAGAGGGAGATTCTGTCGCAGCACAGGGGCTTCCTGCTACATAACAAGCCCACACATTCTCCACCTTCACACTTGGCTCATCTTATTTGGTCTGTCCATCAGAAAATGTTTTGGGGCTGGTTTGCCAGTTGTATCATTCAGGCTGTGTGAGCTTCTACATACACAGTTTATGATGCCCAGTGGAGATTCTTCTGTGATTAGTGCTGTAGGAAACACGTTGATCCTATCTGTCCCTCTGTAACATTAGTTGCTGATCTCCTTTTGTTCCTTTATGACAACAAAAGATGTTTAGTATCTACTATCAAGGGCTATAGAGCCGCCATTTGCAACACACTTAAATTCTCTCTGGGCACAGCAGTTTGTTTGGATTCATACCTTGCTGATCTTATTAAGTATTTAGAGCTGTTGAAACCTGTCTCCCTCTCTCTTACCCCCAGATAGAATCTATTGTGCCTTTATAGTCTCTAACCTAAACATCATTTGAACTATTGAGTGAGGTTTCCTTTCAGGACCTACACTCAAGACAGTGTTTAAATTTGTCTTCACATCTGCAATAAGGTCAGCAAAATTCATGCCTTGTCTATCAACACTGGCTGTCTTCAGTTTAATGGGAATTACAAATCTGTCTCTCTCTTGGTGAACTGTGATTTTTAGCCAAAAATCAGTTACCTTTGATAACTCCATTACCTAAAGAGCTCCCCAGTCTTAGTCAAATCAGTGCCGGTGGAGATCAAGGTAGACATTTAAGTGCTTCATTGATATTTCAGCTTAAGCTATCTCACGCTGAATTGCCACCATAATCACAGAACTTATCAGTCCTGTACCAATAGAGACCATTCTTTTATGAAACCAAAAGTCTATAAGATTACTTCCTTACGGGACAATCATAATAAGTCTTTCTTGGAGGACATCATGAAGTCTGTATTTTTGCAATCTTACACTACCTTCTCCACATCGCTCATTGGCATAACAAAGTGCATGGTTTTTTTCTCTGGGACAACATGTAGCCCAGAGGGACACCAACATTCCATAGAGCGGGCATGCAAGGTGCACAAGTGAACCATGTCTGTTGGACAATTCTTCACTCTATGGGAGGATGTATTTACATTGAACGAACAAGGTTTTTCTTAAATTGTGAAATACTTAACAGTCATGTTCAGACTTTCTCAAATCAACAACTATAGCATACATGATATCTCTACAGGACAAAAGTAATCCTAGTATCATGCTATGTTGACATGACCTACACTCAAATAATACATGGCGTAGTTGTTGATTTCACCTTGGCAATAGGCATTGAAATTCTACACATATTGTACCTGTACTTTTACTATAACACAAGCCAGCCATTTTTAATTTAAATAATTAAAATATAAATGTCATAAACCCAAATGATGTAAATAAAACTGTATTATAAATGAATATATAATACAGATATCTGTCACACACATGCATGCATGCACACACACACATGCATGCAAACACACCATTTCAGTTTACCATAGGGGTGATGATTTCAAATGCTCAGTGTTTACCTTTTTTAAAGGGACCATGTCTAAAAAACATATAGTAATAAAACTTGAAATGTGCATGTTCATGAATTCAGGGTTTCTCACTGACCCCATAGAAAGAGTCTCTGACTCTCAGAAATGTGGGAAAATCAGTTTATCAGTGCTATAAAAATTTCTGGGCTCTTGATTGAGTTTTCAGTGCTGAAGTCCTAAATAAAGCCATGTCCCTGCTAAACGTAACTGTAACCTACTTTTTCAGTTTCAGTAACTCAGCTAAATTGTCGTATGCTTGTATACCATTGTATATCTATATCGGCATAAAATACATTCCCGCCGTAATTCATTGTACATTGACAGGATGAACACAATTGCAGTTTTTTATGTAAATCTGAGAATTTTGATTTTTGCTTCACCTACTTAAGCATTGCAAGGTATATAGTCAGATATCCATTGGTGGCAGTGACAGCATTGCCATTAAGAATGTTGATGTTTGGCATCAAAGATTTTGAAAGTCTCATTTCATCTACATCATTTATTGCATTCAAGTGAAATTTATACCATGAGTACAAAGTTTATACATATTCCTTGTCTTGCCTGTTACACTTGCTTTTAGGGCATTCTCTATGTGCCAGTAGCTGTGAAATTTACCACCTAAATCTGCCAAAGCAACTAGATACTTTTTGCTGATCCTTGTACCTCTCTTGGTGGAATGCACATGTAGATGCTACTTCCGATTTGTGTTCAATGCCACATGCTTAAGCCATAAGTTTGTTGCATCATGCTGACAAATGCTGGAGTTTTGTGTTAGTGTTTTTGAAAATGGCTTCATTCAACTCAGAATTTAGTATGATATTACTATTGGTCAAAAGTTTTTCCCCTGATATGCTGGGAATAAGCAGAAAGCTTGCTTCATAATTGTAAACGATGTTATCGTTATGTTATAAAAATTTTGAAAGTCACGTATATCTGCATCAGTTGTACATTCAACTGAAACTTTTATATAAAATTACTATTGGTCTTTAGTTCATAAACTGATATGCTGTAAATTGCTGTCTTGCCATTCTTAAACAGAAAGTATGTTTTATCATTGTAAACAATGTTAAAGCACATTTTATCATTGTAAACAGTGTTAAAGTACATTTTATCATTGTAAACAATGAAACAATGTTAAAGCACATTTTATCATTGTAAACCTTGTTAAAGCATGTTTTATCATTATAAAGCTTGTTAAAGCACGTTTTATCATTATAAACCATGCTGAAGGTTTGAGTGAAAGTTTATGAAGTCCAATTCAAGGATTATGACTATCCTATGGGTGCAATAAGACGCTGAGTAATGCAGAGCATTTGTTGATATGGATTTGTGTCAGAAATAGGTGTTTTATAAGTTTTTCATCAAATAATGGCAAGATGTACTAAAATCATATTTGGCTGTTCATTTAAGTCTACTATAGCAACATTTTTTTTTACATGGCCATAGATAGCGCTGATATCTTTATTTGTTTTAAATCGCATATTACTGAAGGTTGTGTGAGCTTATGGTATGGCAGTATATCACTGAACATTGGCTGTCCATTGGCTGTCAGCATTTGTTGTTTTTCTCTTCTTTGCAAAAGCCACTTGAGTAATTCTAGTCAGATTTAATACAGGGTATCTAGGCATTCAAGTTCATACCAAAGATGCAAGTCTGTCAGAAAATATGACACCTTTGCTGGGAATAAAAACAAAACCTCAAATGATGCCTCTAAAACTACTCAACAAAAGTTGACAGAAAGCATTCTGATATAAATATCTATCAGGTTTGTACACATGATACCATATGACCATCAAATATATCCATTGTCAAATTTAAAACCAACTTCTTTAAAATCACTAAGCCTAATTGACCAAATTTGCCAGGGAACATCCTGGCATGAAGGCATTTGAAACTGATATTAATTATGTCAGAGCAAGAATCTAACTTTTTACTGCATTACTGTTGTTCCCACCCACCCCATGCCTCTCATTGTAAATCTGTACTGCTTGATGTACTGTAGTTCTCCTTGACAAACAATGGGATTGAATAATATCCATCTTCTACATTTGTATCACTTTCGTAAAGTTTTAGATCACCTGTCTGTAAGGCCAAGTAAGCCCGGTTGCATCATGTGCTATATATACACCAACCATCAACCATCTGTCCATCATCTGTCAACATTTTGCTGTTTTAAACTTCTTATCAGACACCAGTAGAACCAGTTTAAACCAAATTCACAATAGAGCATCATTGGCACATGAAAGCCTTTCAAATTTGTACAAATTTTGCTGATCCACAATCAAATATGAACACTATTATTAAAACCAGAAAAACATTTTAATGAAATCTTCTAAACAATCACTGAAGAGAATTTGGCTAAATTTGGAAAAAGGCATTCTGGCATGAAAAGCTTTCATGTTCATACATATGGTGCCAACATACAGTCAAATATGGATGCCATTGCTATAATATACAATCTTTAAACAACTTATTTTCAGACAGGAATTTGACCATATTTGCAAATATACTTCTGTGAAGGCATTTGGCAGATGACAAAAGGTGAGTGAGCAATCTTAGGCCCACTAATGCCTTTTGTTGTTGCTCTGTCAGATAATTAGCCCATCCCTGTCAGAGGATTAGCCAATTCCCACTTTGCCACAAATTTACAAGGCATGGACCCTGAGATTTTTGGAGATGAATTAATGTATGCCTGCGTTATAATGAATATTTGATTCCATATTAAAAGTTGGTCACAACAATTCTAATTGCATGTGTTTGATTGTATATAGGCAGCTTCACTTACAGCTCCATTTTTCATTTTTCAAGTTTGTATTTTGTGCCCATTTTCAGGCTCACATAGCTATATCAGAGTGTGAGAAGAGGCTAGCCATGCAGGGAAGGAAAGTTGTGGTCATTACACAGAACATTGATGAGCTTCACAAGAGAGCAGGCTCACAAAACATCATAGAATTGCATGGTCAGATAACTCACTGCTTGCAATGAATTATGAGAAAACAGTATTGTATTTCATGTTTTAAGGGTGTTAATTGTGGTTTTCTAGTTTTACCATGTCATGTCAGCCAATTTGGTTAAATTAATATGTATAACATTAAATCACTCTATTTGTTCTCAAATTCTCAAAACAAAAAAACAGTAATACCATTCTAACATGCTGTAAAACAAAAAATGTTGGAAGATATCCAGAAATGTAAATTTACGTTTCACTTTGTATGTTTGACCAGTCTTTATGCACATTACATTTACAGTGTTTGAATTTCCTTTATAAGCTTTATTTAGTTTACTTTGGTTACACATCGGGTTTTAAAGAATTATAGCACATAGTCTTTATGGGTCTGGTGATGGAGTAGTTTTAGCTGAAAATGTTTTAGTGCATAATGCTGATTTTTGACTTCTTTATTTTAATGTTTGATACTGAGTGCTGAGGTTTATGACACTTGAGAATCTTAACAGATTCCCAGATTATTCATGTATCATCAAGAAACTTAAGTTATCTTCTCCAACCATTTCTCAGTACAACCATGGGATAGAGACTTCATAAATAAATTTGTGTTTGCACTTGAGTGGCTGAGTAAACCAGCAAACTGATCTGTATTTACTTGCCTGCTGAATTTTGGTGGAGGAAACCAGAAAAACTAAGGGAAGCCACCAAACATGGATGTATGACCACTTACCTTTGCATGTGCCAAAACCAGGAATCGGTCTTTTGGCCACTGAGATGTAGAGTGAGCACGTCACCACTGAATTATCAAATGAATTGCATCATATCTGAAAAAAATTAACACAGAGTTTGTAAGCACTACTGACAGCATGGTTTTATTGGTTTGTTTGTCAGCAAGGAAGTACTGGCTTTTGTTTCAAGTGATTGAAGTTGAGGTTTATGACGATGTATAATTTCAAGGGTTAGAAATTCACTCGTCCAAAATGGCAACTGAAAATTTCTGGCATTCAAATGAATTTTTCAAATTACTTATCTGATTGGGCAAGTGCTGATTCAGGACCAACCAGTGTTTTCTCTTTAATGAAAAAGAGGTTCTGCCTACTGTCTATAATATTGCTGACTATTCATTGAAAATCCATACCAGAAGGATTTTTTTCTATTTGATCAAGGTCATATAAGCACTTCAATCTCACTCTTCACTAACAAAAGTACTTATCAGATGGAGAGAAGACTGGTCACAGTTTCTAATTACTTACCACTGGTGTTAGAAGGATCACAGAATAAGTTCCAGAAAAGAACCTATCACACTGTCAAATTTGGGCCATTAACAGCATCTCTTCACTTCCTATAATAGCTTGTTGAATAATGTTTATTCTGGGATACAGAAATTGTTGAGGCTTTCCTGACAATGCAAATAGAGTTTTAGAGATTTTTCTTCAACTGAGGTATAGATCTGGGTTTGTCATCAGATGAAAACAATGTGCAGCTCTAATGACTTAGTGTTTGAAGCAACTCCAGCTCTTGTGACACTAAGAATAAGTAACAAATAGATAGACATTTTTATTGTTTTATTTACTAGTTCATGTAAGTAACTATTTAGTCATTCTACACACTTAGTAAATTTCTTGTCCACCAAATTAAAGGACTTTTAAGGTTGAGAATTTGTTGGTCAGATTGCAAAGTAATACATATACTGGCATATAGATTAACGATGTCTGGCCATCTGACATCAACACAGATTTGCGTTTAGGTCATTTTCTCAGACAGTATTGCTTGTAGAATCATGAGACTTGGTAAGTGAATATTTTATGAAGAGTATGACACACACTCATCATTGAAAACCAGGTCATTGTGACCTTGGGTTCACAGTGCAGTGATTTGTACTTCACATTAAAACTCAGTTTCTCTGTGTTAGGGTTTGCATTAACTTAAAGATGCATCATGAGGAGCACTACACCCTTCTCAGATGCTTTTGCCTGTATTCATGTAACTTGGTACATAGATGTGTCATCATGAGTACTATATCCCTCAGTCACAAGTTTCTCTAGGGTTTGCATTTAGCTCAGTTTTTTCAGATACAATTGCTTCTTGAGTGATGTGACTTGGGATAAAGATGCATCATGAGGAGTATTACACCATTCAGTCAAAAATAGATTACTGTGACCTATGTTTCACACACCAGTAACTTGCTTTAACCTCTTTGTTTTTCTCAGTTTCTCAGACACTGTTGCCTGTAGAGTCATGTAACATGGTATATTTATGCTTCCTGAGAAGGACTACATGCACCTATCAAAAATTAAGTTAGCATGACCTATATTTCATTCTCCAGTGATCTCTGTTATTCGTTTAATTTTACTCAGGTTTTGAACACTGCTACTGTTGAGTGATGCAATACATAGAACGCATCAAAAACTTTGCATTTGGCAGTTTTCTTGTTATTAATGTACTATTGTACTATGCTTTTTCCATAGTTTTCCTGTCTAGTATGGAAAACAAAAGTCGGTAGTAAATTGTTGTGTTAATTTATTTTTAATTAGATGTTACAATTCCTAACCTGATGGTAACACCATTTACAAGGATTGACTGATTCACTTATGTTCTATGATAACAATAATGTGATGATGATAATTATCTTCATCATGCCATGATTATATTGATGTCAATCTTATCTATATCATTAAATTAATGTCAATCTTGTCTATAAATTGATGTCAATCTTGTTTATATCATTAACTTGATGTCAATCTTGTCTGTATCATTAAATTGATGTCAATCTTGTCTATATCATTAAATTGATGTTAGTCTTGTCTATATCATTAAATTGATGTCAGTCTTGTCTATATCATTAAATTGATGTCAGTCTTGTCTATATCATTAAATTGATATCAATCTTGTCTATATCATTAAATTGATATCAGTCTTGTCTATATCATTAAATTGATATCAATCTTGTCTATATCATTAAATTGATATAAATGTATATCTTGTCTACATCTGAATTTGAATTTAGATTTTCTTGCAGGAAATTTATTCACAACTCGGTGCACAAAATGTGGAGATGTTGCAAAGAATTACGACAGTCCCATTTGTGCTGCATTAAAAGACAAAGGGTAAGATTCAAAAGAGAAGTGTCAGTTTCATCATGGTGTTCATAGCAATCACTGATTAGCGGCAGATTTTGAAACCACATTCCTTTTAAAAAAAGTCCCTCTTTCATGTATTCTTTCATCTTCTGTAGAGGGGCTGTAGTATTACCATGGTAATCTCTTATTACATTCCAGTATATTTTATATTTTGGTTTTGTTCACTTTTGAAAGACTTTATGATTTTGAACACAAACTTGAACAGATTGTTGACATTAAGAAAAGTTAGCTTCAACTATTTCATCTTTTATGATCATTATTTGACTGAGTTATGACCCCAGTTTCTCCATGTTTAAAATAATCTCTTGCAGCATGAAACAAAAGTTTTTAAAAATTATGTCTGTGCCCCATGTCCTCTGTGTATAGGAGACATCATGTTATTTGGATAAACCTTCAGTTGAGATGATAGAGGATGCATGGTAGTGAAGAAATAGCTGTAACCATGATCTACTAGTTATTAGGGCCCCAGGTGGTCAAGTGGTCTAAAGTGCTTATCTTTACAGATCATCCATCTCACCTCATGTCTTATCTCGACCAATGTGGGTATGTGAGAAAGCTTTCCAGTAGCTTCCTGTGGTTCAATGGTTCTTCCTGAGGTCTTTTCAAATACGCTGTCCACCATGTATAGCCTGTCATGTGCAAAAAATGGCATTATATTCCTGTCATGTGCAAAAAATGGCATTAACCCACAAAAATCACAAATTGCAAATCTACTAGTTACCATTCAAAGGTTTAACCTTGTTGTAATTAAAACATGTCCTATTTAAAATTTTGTGTCAAAAGGTAACTTAATGTCAAGCCCACATTTTGGGAAAGTGAGGTGTGGCAATTACTTTTTGAATGGCAGCAGATGCAGAATCAACAGTTTGTTACAGTGGGTTTTTTTAGTTTTTCATTTGCATGTATTTCTTGATCACCTTAATAGATTCTCATTGTACATGGCACGAATCATTATGACACTATGAAAATTCATTCTGCAACAGGCATATGTTCGCTCACCCCCTTTTACCTTCGGGTCAGGGGGCCCCAAGTGGCTGAGTGGTCTAAAGCGCTCACCGTTACAGATCACTGCCATCTCACCTCTGTCTGCGTGAGTTCTAGTTTCAGGCTTGGCTAACGTGGGTACGTGAGAAAGCCTGCCAGTAGCTTCTCGTGGGTCAGTGGTTCTTCCCGGGGTATTCCAGGGTTCTTCCTCCACCAATTATACTGGCCGCCATGTATAGTCTATCTTGTGCTGAAAAATGGCGTTAAACCCAACAACAACAACAACAACAACAACAACAACCTTCAGGTCAGCATCTTAGTAAAAAAAAAATGAATGTTAAGGGTTTGGTTAAAGTTTTTCTTTTGCTTATATTTCATAAACTATTTAATAAATTATCATCATGCTTGGAATTAATTAATATGAAGCAAAGACTGTTAATTCAGTGATATGACTGCCTGTCCCTATGACATAAGAGCCAGGGTCACAGTCATAGAATGTTTGTTTCAAAGTGTCATTGAAAGTGTTTTGCTTTGTTTATAATTCCCAAACCCATTGATGGATTTTCTTCATGCTCGGCATGAATGATATGTGTACTTGCCCTGATCTTGTGGTCAAAGGTCACAGCCACAGAAAATTTTGCATTTAGATTTTGGTTAAAGTTTTTTCTTTTTTTTTTCATAAACCCCTTGATGGATATTTGTCATACTCTGGATAGATCATTGTGAAGTGAACACAGTTTATTCAGCAACATGCTTGCTCAACATTTTGACTTTGTATTCAAGGTCATATGTTTTATTGCAATGTTTTGATTATGGGCTCAGCCCTGACCTTCTTGTGTTCAATATATCAAAGTATTTCACGTTTGCTATGTGAATGAATTTTTCAGTTATAATTATCATTTATATTCTGTATATAGGGTCAGAAAAAAGTTTAAAATAAGATAATATCCCTTCTAGCAACCATGAACAAAATTTGCTTGCCCAGATTATATTCAGTAACCAAAACAAGGTACTTTAAGAAAAAATACTGTTATCTTTAGAACTTTGTTTTCTTCACTTTGAGTTGTTAATGATCATTCTTCCTTGAGAAATTGAGTTGAATCTCTCCTGTCTAGCCATATGTGGCTTTTTTTAGTATATATGGCTTTATAATGGATGTGCATTTTATATTAACTTGGTTTATGGGACCATCAAAAAGAAATATCCTTTAAAGACAGGTGATTTGCTTTGTAAAGGTGACCATTTGGGCAGATTTGACCATTTTTTTCTCTCCAGAATAAGCATGATGGGACTTTGATGTGTGTGGAGGGAAAAAGAATTCAACTGGTCATGATGTCATGCAGTAACCCACTGAGCTACCTGAGTTCAACATATAGGTAACCCAAATCCCTCTTTCTAGTAGCCCCTTGTGTGCCAAGCGCTTGTGGGGACCTGTGCCAAACATTTATGGGGACCTGTGTACAGTGCATAATTCCTGAGTTTTGTAATATTTCAGAGCACCAGACCCTGAAGCTAAAGATGCAAAGATACCAGTGGACCAGTTACCAAGGTACTTCTTTCACAACTTATTAGTATGGTCTTTTCATTTTTATCTAGGTGTAGTGCCAACATTAGATATCAAATCTGGAGTTTGTTTTTGCTCAACCTGCAAAGGCAGATGTCTAGGGCTGGAATCATGTACAATTACAGTTGCACACATATACTGATATAATCTAGGCTCTTAAATGCTCAGGAACCATTTAACTAACTATTCTGCAAATGAAAATTGAAAAGTCACTTTTACGTACTTTGGCAGTAATATTTTATGAAGAATAAGGAGTAGTTAAGTACACAGTGTTTGCATCATCTCAAATGTACTTGAATTTTGGTGGTTACCCTGAAAAGTACATTAATATTATTGGTTACCCTGAAAAGTGTTTGACATTTAGATCTGCTTAAAAAATTGTACTTGAAAAGTGCTTCAGAATGCTCAGTAGTTCTTGAAAAGTGCTTGAATTTTTAAACAAATGCATGTCATGGGAAAACATTAATTTATAGATATAAGGATCTTTTGTAAAAGATTACTTATGTTTATTACTTATATTTTTTTCCTTTCTGTTTTAATTTTTCACTTTTACTTTTTTTATACTATCTCTTATGTTCTCAACTACTATATGACCATAAATCATAATGTTTTTATATCATTACAGTAATATGAACTAATTAATTCAACATATTTCCAACAACAGTTCCAGATCTTCCACATTGCCAGATATGACTGACAAATGATTTCAAATTACCATTTGCAAACTCAGCATTTCAAATAAGGTGCTCATAATTATCCAATACAATTGTTTGGTTGTGTTTTTAAAATTGCTTAAACACTGTATAGCCACAAAGCACAAGCCACAAGATGTGTTAAAGCTAATATCTCCTGCAATTAGATAAATGCTGTAATTCAATGATTGCTCCATGGTCTGTTATTTAGCTGTTACATTAGTCTCCCATGCCATTTTTAAACTATATTCTGGGTTCCCATGATTCAAGGAAAAGTCCATGAATTTTCTATATTTAGCTCACCTGGTAAAAGGCATATTAATAAGGTGATCTTGCATTTGATTGGCTGAGCTTGTGAACACTCTGGAGACCATCAAACATGGTATGAATGCTTACCATCAAAATCTCAGATGAGTTTGATTATGAGCAATGTCAATGTATATTAATGGAGTGATCTTGCATATGTTTGAGTTTGTGAACTCTCTAAAGACCATACTGCTGAATAGATTTTGATCAGACATGCTATGTTTGTTTGTTCGATCGAGTTTTTAGATGAGTTGGATTATAAATGAGAGCCACCTAGATGGTGGAAATTGAATATACAGCCTTCTGGTCACTGCAGCTGCTTCAGGTAGGGCTGTCAGTAGTTTCCACATTTTGACTCCAGTGGTGGGGTCCCTTTGGAATAAGATCAGACATAGGAATCCATGCTGACTACACATATTAATTCCCCTTTTAATGCAAAGTATTTATACTTTAAAAGAGGGACTATGAATAGTTTCTATGTTTTGAACTAGGGCCTGGTCCCTATGATCTAGGAGAGATCAGACCCAGGAATCCATGCTGACTACACATCTAGGGAGAAATGCAACCCCGAAGAACTTTGCTGGGTTTACCAGCCGGAAACTTTTGGCTGCCATGACAATGATTATATGTAACATATATATATATATATATATATATATATATATATATATATATATATATTCCAGGAAAGAAGATAAAATACATCAACATTAAAAAACAATACAGAAACTATATGCTCCAAGTTTTTGTTAACCTGCTTCAATTTCAGGACATTTGAGAATTTGCATTCAGTCAGATAGTTGTCTACTACAGAGGTGAATGATATTAGACCCACTTGGGACTCTTGTAAGGAAAGTCAGGAGAAAAAAGCTGGGAATTTTATGATAAGTCAGAATATTTTTAATTTTTAATATTGACAAGCATATGTAGAAATGTGTTTTGTAATATTCATTACTTGGGCTATTTTCTTAGCCACTATTTCAAATTTCTTCACTGCAAAAGGTTTGGAGTAACCTCTGATTTTATTTAAAGGTAGTTTCATTTTGCAATTATGTTGAATTTTGGCTACTCCATGCCTTGCATTCCATTAATTCAGAGTAACATTTGTATGAAAATATAAGGGTCTAACAAACTTAATAACCTCTTTATGTATGTCTTGAGAAAAATAGTGTGTAAAACTTTGAACATAAATTACTTGCAAGAGTGTGATTATGTATTTTGTATCCACCTAATTTGCATCCTGTGTCTCATTAATCATTAAACTTTCTCTTTGAGAATTAAGATGCAGTTTCTCATTACACTTTATAAAAAGCTGTTTCAAGGGTGTTATTATTTTGACTTGTCATAAACTAGTGGACACCAATACAGACCCAGACCTGCCATTGCATGATATACCTGCAGATCTGGGGCTGTAAAAAAACCAATGTAGACTGTGATCTGCAGGCACATTATACGATGGGCAGATCAAGATCTATTTTTTCAGTTGCACTTCACATATAAGCAGGTATATACTGTATATATTAAACAGCTAATATTTTCATCCTGACTTGTAACATTACAGAATGATTTGCAATATAATTAAGTGTGTGTGTGTGTGTGTGTGTGTGTGTGTGTGTGTGTGTGTGTGTGTGACATTTACACATTTTAAATAAGGTTTTCACACAGCCAGCCTTTCTTTTAAATAGAAAAGTGACATAAAAGATTGTCTGTATGGGAGGTGGAGGTCTACTTCACTAACAGTAATTCTTGCATGTTAAGGCATGAGACTAGCCACATAACTTCATTCAAACATTGGGTGTGAGATTATTCAGAAGACATTGCTTTCCTTACATAATAGTTTAAAATTTATTAAAGTGGGAATTGGTTTAATCATTTGATATCAAACATATAAAATAAAGACACTGACCATATGTATCAAATGATGTATAAAATGAAGTTGTTGGATGAAATTCTGTTTTATAATTTTCTAAAAGACAAATAGTTTTTATTAATAAATAGCTGGAGAGAAATATTGGGAAGCATGGTAAGATACGACTAAAATTGAAGCATGGTAGGATAAAACTAAAATTGAGGCAATAGCAAATCAGAACTGTAAATTACTCTTTCCAATACATTTAATCACTGAGTATATCAATCTTACAAGTATCCAGCAAGAGTCATTCAAATTTCTGGACCTCTGTTTCTGATGTACACATTTTTGTGTGATTTGCTCATTAGGAACATTTACATTATGTATAGTAATTTTATGGTTATAGAGGTAAGTCTCATTTTTTGTCAGGTTTTTTGTCCATCTTAATTTCTGCGGCATTCTTTCACGAATGAATAATTTGTGATCAGCAGGAAAAATTTATGTTCTGTCCATTTTCTGTTTTTTATTTCTTTACTAAGACATACAGTACTGCAATCATATCATGCAAATTTTTCTTACATGTAACCTGTACTTTACAATTCTGGCAGATGTAAAAAGGGTGGCTGTGATGGCTTACTCAGACCACATGTTGTTTGGTTTGGAGAAGGTCTTGACAAGGACGTGCTGGCCAAAACAGATGAGGAGCTTGAAAACTGTGATCTTTGTTTGGTTGTAAGTAGAAGTTCATGATACTGCCAGTTTAGTTCATCAAATAATTACTAAACATTTAATTTAGCTTATGCACGCAATAGAACTGCAGATGGAATGTGTATATACAGTTCGACTTATGGTTCGTGTTTCAAATGTTTCCCTGAAAAGTAAAGTCTTTAAAAATAGAGAGCAGTCTATACATTACCTAATACAAATGCTCCATATAGAAACAGAGAAGACTGATCTATTGATTGTGTTATGTAGATCTAGTGTCGTTACTTGTTGGCTGCAAAACAATGGTAAGGCTGTAGGTCATGGGCAGAATTTACTTTCTTGATTTAGGTAAGTGTGGATATCAACCAGATTTCAAATTCTGACATTTATTAATTGCAGTATTTCTCTTGTGATAAAGCCAGGATGGTCAGCTTAAGAAATGTTTCTAAAGCCAGGATGGTCAGCTTAAGAAATGTTTCTAAAGCCAGAATGGTCAGCTTAAGAAATGTTTCTTAGTAAGCTTATAATCAGGCAAATTTAACTTTAGTTAATAATTCCATTGAAGGTCAGGCTCATCATTAACCATGAACTTATAAAAGGATGTGTGTGCTTGGGGGTCAGGCTAGACTTGAATATGAGAGATGTGATTTCTCAGTTTGGATGGAATAGGGAGAAGTGAGTTGAATGAACAGTGGGAGCAAGGCAAGAAATGCAACATATATATATATATATATATATATATATATATATAAAAGATAAGAATGATATATTTCAGTCTGCATAGTACATACATTTAAATTAAAATATAAATATAAATATAAGTATTTTAAGCATAAAAGCTGATAGATATCTTATGTACAAATAAACAGACAAATCTCACATCTACAATTACAGACTGTCTGGCATTGTTAAGAATGAAATTATGTAAGATATTTAAGTGTAAGTTGTTCTATCTATCTATAATGTGAAAATTTAAATGGCTGTCATAGTTCCACAGAGATTTCAAGATAAAATTCTTACCATTAGGTATTTTTGTCATCTTTGACGACATTCTCATTACTTCTTCAAAGCTGAATACATTATAGTTTACCACGTGTTCAAGGCAGTGTTCCGTCATGGAAGGCTTAATAGAAAATGGAGACCATTATCATAGCCAATAACTTGTTTTCTGTTTATACATTCACTATACTTTGTCCACAGAGATGTGCAACATGCTGTGCATCAGTAAGATTTGAATAATCAACTTTTGATATTCAAAGAACACTTTCTAAATTTACTAGGAAACATGTTTGTTCAAGTACACTAAAATCTGTAATGTCTCATCCTATCTCCATCATCTGACCGATTGGATTTTACAATATAACCCAAATACATATAACTATTGACATACGTACAAGCATGGCCGTTAAGACGTACAGAGGGATGAGATGCTAATTTGAAAGAAGTTGACTGAAAGAGCATGCATACCGATTTTTGTGTATTATAGATAATATCATTCTTAAATGTGCATTATTCACATGTCTATATATCGCTTCTCTGATTTGAATTATGTCCTTTATTTTTCATTATGCATATTTGTATTTAACATCAGTTTAAACCATACTTTATCTTCAAGTGGAAAATTCTCTGTGTTGTAATTGTATTATATATATATTTATATATATTTTGTAAATGTAAAAATGTATTATATTCATATGCAGTGTATTCATACGTAAAAATGCATGTTTGGATGGAGAGATATGCAGTGTATTTTGGCCATATGACTTTTTTAAAGAGCATAGCAGAAAGTATACATTGTAATTAATTTTAAATGATAGGAGTAACTAGATTACACTATCATAATTGCAAATTGGTAAAAATGCTTCATCAACTACCACTTAGACAAGATTTTATTTTTAACTTTCGATAACCTCACTATAAAATGTCAATTGAATAAATTACTAAACTACCCCTATAACATGTACATGAGAACACATGCACCAGTGTCTTCACATCATAGTGTTCATCTCCCACACCTACCTCCTAGGGAGGGGTGGAAATCAGAGGGGACCAATAAAACAATAAAGTAACTATTCATCAACAACAAACTGAAGCATTGAACTCAATAAATGAATTAATTAGACCCTTGTTTCCAACTGTATTGATGCAGTCAAGAATAAATATGGCACCATAGATGATATGGGAGTGCATTAATATTTAGGAAGATGGATTTTCTTCATATAACCA
The DNA here is from genome assembly GCA_016617855.1 of Megalonaias nervosa. Classification (NCBI taxonomy): domain Eukaryota; kingdom Metazoa; phylum Mollusca; class Bivalvia; order Unionida; family Unionidae; genus Megalonaias; species Megalonaias nervosa. The sequence goes on along the minus strand of JAECUM010003501.1, from coordinate 129,753 downwards.
CACACTTTCTAGTTGTGTTAAAACAATCCATCGATAGTTTTGCAATTTTATGAATTTAATATTCGTCTGCTTTCTTGTAGTAATGTCTTGTATTGGTTAGATATTTTTTGACTCGCTGTTTTTTCGTTTTTTTCACAAAAGTGAGTGATGTTAGTAAACAACCTTGACCTTATAGCATTTCTCAAATTCCACATGGTATTGTACCATACATTTATGTCCTACATTTATGTATTTTTAGGCTAAATCTTCTATCACTTATTGTTTAGACTTTGCTTTCCATGAATTGTATATTTTCCTTAATTTATTTGCCCAATTGTTACAAAAACAGACAATTTAATGAAGAGGTACTTCCTGGATACAGTGATGTCCACCATTATTACCCCAAGACAGGTTCACTTACGGTTTCTGATTTTATGAGCAAAACAGAGCAAACACACCAGTTAAAATCTTCAACAACAACAGGCACATGGGGTATACATGTATATATAGTAATTTCACTTGACCTAAGAAACAATAAAATGCCCAGCATATGGGTCATTTTTTAGATGGAAATTCCATCAGATTGCAAATAATTCACTTCTAGAACATTCTGAGTTTGTAAATAAGGTTAGACCTTGAACTGAAATTGAAACACAACATAAATTAAATATACTTAATACCTACCCTCATAAACAGAAAGAATGATTTATATAATAAAGGTTTCTTTTATATATTAGTCAAGTATATATATGACACTATGACAATTAAAATTACATAGAAACATGTCTTGTGATTGACAGAAAATATATGTGAAGCAATATAATATTTCTATACACATGAGTGTGCATCTTCAGTCAGATTATATTGATGTGCCTAATGTCAATGTTGTATTCCTGCAACATCAAACTCTATCTTAACAATGTTTGATGTTTTTGTTTTCATTTGTTATTGAAAGTAAGCGTTGTGATGACTGAATATGATAAGGAGTTTAATTAATAAGCACTCCAGAGTGTTGCATAGCTAGTAACAAAATCAAATATTTCTTCTCAGTTGTGAAATAATTTCTCTGTTGCTTGTTTGTTTGTTTTCTTTTTAAAATAGAAAGATGATCCTCACCATTTTTGTCTTCTTGAATCAATATTCTACAAAACCCAACATCTATGCATCAACATTTTAAGTAACTGGCTGAAATTTGGAGCTGATAGAAATGGTACACTTAGTATGGCATTTAATTTATCAAAAGCCTCCTGAAGTTTGTCATACCAATGAAACTTTAATTTCTTACTCAGCAAGTTGGTCAGCAGTTTAGCAGTCATAGAAAATTTTCACAAACTTTCCAATAATATCCAGCCATAGCCAAAAATCACATCAGTTGCTTTTTACTAATGTACACTGGGAATTCAGAGCCTTGGCCTCTACAGGTTTAAATTAACTGTGTCCCACAAAAATGTGACACAAGCACGGCAGAACTTCTTCTACATAAATTAACTGTGTCCCACAAAAATGTGACACAAGCATGGCAGAACTTCTTCTACATAAATTAACTGTGTCCCACAAAAATGTGACACAAGCATGGCAGAACTTCTTCTACATAAATTAACTGTGTCCCACAAAAATGTGACACAAGCACGGCAGAACTTCTTCTACATAAATTAACTGTCAGATTTGCATCACTGAGCTGATCAAAGAATTTCTGAATGGTTTCCAAATGATCTTTACAGGTATCAGTGTAGACCAGATGTTACCATATTTGTTAAATACTGGAATATTGACAGAGAATTTTTGATACTAAATGACATCACTTATAATAATGAAGTCCATCTCCAGTCGAGTGAAATTTGCCAGAATCCTTTTAATTGGTAAAAGTTGGTGACATATTTTGGTGACATCCTCATTGTGTGGGACAGATACAACTAAATTTACTGAATGCTTATAAAGGCTATCTCTTTGAAAATACTCATTTAACACATTTATATGACAAAGTTGTTTCTGTTTCCACCTTCTAGGAATATTATTGATGTAATTTAAGTCATTTACTTTATTTTCAATTGTATACAGAATTTAGAATTTAGCCTGAAGAGGATTTTGAGGTACATGAATGGGCAAGAGAGCCAGAACTTGATCACCAAGCTGAAAACTCATTTCCTTTATTTCTGTCCTACGTTAACTACATTTTGACTGAGTAGAATGAAGATTAGTTCTAGTTGCTTCAAAAGCCTTTGACAACATATATTTCAAATGAGAGACAATCAACTAGATCAGTCTTTTTAATCTTCATTTAAAAGAAGTTTCTCTTTGAATAAATTCAATGGTCCATGGATAGTATGTCCAAAAACTTGCTCAAATGTACTAAAATCTAATGATTCTTGGACTGATTCCTTAACAGCAAACAACAGCAAATGAACACCCTCATCCTAATCTTTTCCAGTATCAAAACAATATAACCAAATCATATTTGTCAAAGTTTGATGAAATCTTTCTAAAGCCACTTGACTTCCAAGGAGTATTGTCATTATGTTGTTTTGGCTTTTTTTGCCCTTTTGGGCCCGCTGATATATGTGTCACAGCCTCTATAGCTGTATGCTATGTGGGTTAGAATCTTATGATGTGTATTGGAGCCCAAAAGGGTAAAAATTGCAAACTCGATCAGATTACCATGAAATGATTAGCACACTTTTAAGACTGTCATTTGCACACTGTGTCATTTGCACACATCAGTCAGGTCACTAGGCATTCAATACTTGATTGATCGATATTTGCCCAGACTTTACAAAGTTTGCTGTGTGATTACAACTGAGATTGTATCAAAATGGCCAATCTTACTAAGCTTTTATTGTTTGTAAATCAGCAACCACACAATTTCTTATTTGTACTCAGAGTTGTCTGTGATTTTCCATTTCTGCCAGCACTGTCTCAAACGTGGACATGCTAATTATTTTATTCTTGATTGCCACTATTTACAGATTATGTTGAGACTTCTTTGTGCCATGGCATGCAGCTCTGACTACTCGTGAATGTAATCATATTGAAGTTAATTTGCTAGCACCACTAGAGACACCAGTTACTATCAATATAGCCCTGACAGTAATTGCAATTGGTGCACCTGTGATGGTTGTCGTTGCCATGATTCCAGCCACATCAAGATCAACAGTTGCTGCTGCAGCAATACCACAAAAAGGATCTACGTGTTTGTATTTTACAAGTAGTGCAGTTCTTCTGGTGATTTCATCTTGTAGCTGTTTATGTTATCACATTGGTAACAGTGAGGTTCTGTGATAGTTTTTCTATTAATAATACAATTGTGTATTTCAGTTGCTTGACTCATGCAATATGCACATGCACTTCTAGTCAATGACCCTTTTTTACTGGTACAACTATCATACAATCATAAAAAAATATCTGCCTCAGGAATACTTAATTTCCAGCAATTGTGCATGGAGGGGGTTTGCACCCTTTTCATTTAAAAACACACTGGTTATGCATGTACCTTTTGCATCTAATAATCATCTTTGCCCAATAAATGTTACCCAAACAAGTGCATCCTTGATGAATAACAGTTGAGATGTTACCCAAACAAGTGCATCCTTGATGAATAACAGTTGAGATGTTACCCAAACAAGAGCATCCTTGATGAATAACAGTTGAGACGTTACCCAAACAAGTGCATCCTTGATGAATAACAGTTGAGATGTTACCCAAACAAGTGCATCCTTGATGAATAACAGTTGAGATGTTACCCAAACAAGTGCATCCTTGATGAATAACAGTTGAGATCTTCCTCTTCTTAACTGAGTCAATGTTGGTGTAGAATATTCATTTGTGAGCTTAACTGAGGTGGATACAGCAGTGAATACCACTTTGCCATTATAGAAACAATCCCAGAGTATTTTTACATCTGGTAATAAAGTCAACTTTTGGGCATTTGCCTGTGTGATGATTCCAATCAGGCCTTGAGTTGGTTGTGGCACATCGGGGTGATTCCAAAAGGCGATTTCTACTTGACCCTTACCAAAGTTACAGTATATGACAGTTCATTTGATGGTGTGTTAACACCACTTTGAAGCAGATATTCATTAAAAAGTGGAACAAAATTGTTATCAATATTAGCATCTGCTACCAGCTGATCCAGCACCCCATTGGTAAATTCCACAACCTCATCATGGCAGTCAGAATCCATCACATATATAATAATGATAAAGTCTAATCTTAAACAGAAATGCCAAAGACGGTTAAGTACCCATCAGGATAAACATTAATTCCTTCGAACTGAATTTCATCTCGGGCAACCAATGATGATGATCTTACAACTGTGAAATTCTATAGCAATACTGCTTGACCTGCCAATACGTGATATTGGTGGTACAAAAAGCAAGACCACTATGCCACTTATCATTGATTAACATTTATCATTCGACCCCACATACCTTTACTTCCAGTTATGATAAACAAGTATGATCCGGACTCACACATCTTTAAAATGTGACTTTTAGGTCTATCAAAACCATTTTTATTAAGAGAACCTAAAATAAGTCAACCGTTTGCTAAGGTCAATAAGTGCTTTCCTCTCCTTATTTGATTAATATTTCTGCAATTACACTCCATGTAGTTACTGTGCAGGCACATCTGCAGTTTGTTCATCCATGTATTGTTTCATCCCATCATTGACTTTATCAACATAGGTTTTGATAAATGCAACTGAAACACTCTTGTCTCCAATTGCCCCATTTCAGTCACCATAACCAGGTTATTTGCAACAGCGCCTTTCAACTTAACAAAAATATCTTGAATGTTAACATTAAATGTTTTAAGTTTGCTACTGTGATCTTCTTTGATCACAAAGGTCGTCTGGATCAACATCAACAACACAATTAGAAAACTCAGAGAAATCTGCTTTTGTAGCAAACCTGCTTAGATCCACATCAGTACCGTGTTGTCAAGCAGAGTAATATCCGTAAATGTTAATAGACATTTCTATAATATTAAACTTACTTTAATGTGAAATAATTAAGTGATTGCGGGGCTGGTGAATGCTTCATTGGTATAATCAAATAAAACTGTGGTTGTCATCCATCCTTGGTTAAATAATTAACAACTTAAGCTGGTGGTGCAAGTCCATACAAGTCAAAATACATATGATGTTGAGGTGTCACCACATATGCGACCCAGTGAGGGCCAGGTCCTGTTATCAAATCCAGGTTGACAATACCGGTTCATGTGTGTGCAGCACCACTGACGCAAGTTCATTTCACATAAAGACACCTCAAAAATGTTTGATTGATTTTGAAGTAGTGAGTAAATCAAGATTGGTAACTGGATGGGTTATTGGCGTGATCATTTGCAACCTGTTTATTGAAGACTTCTGCCTATGGTATTCAACGACTTCCTGGTAATCAAAGGCCTTTTCCTTTTCTTATTTATACACCAACTGCCTTTTTCAGCGCCATCCCAGGTGCAGTTTGGAACACTCCTAAAGCCTGAACAAAACTCTTGATGTTCTAATGAAAAGTAATAAATCAGATAAAAATGTAGAACAGTTTCGTTGGAAAATTTGCAGACCCATGCATCTGTTTTGATGCCAGTCCATATACGGCCACAGACTGGGATATGCAATATGATTAGCATCTGTATAGTTAAGATGAATTTCTTCAGAGACTTCCTGATGACCTTTTAACCGCAAAGAAACATCTGTCACTTGTAAGCAGTAAAATACCATTTAGTTGTGCTCTTGGTCATTGTCTTGTGTTATACTTTGATTCTACAAACGTGTGTGTGCAGTAAGACCATGCTGAGTGCTTATTTGCCATGTAAACTGTCCAACAAGACCATTTGGTGGGTGCACACCTATGGTATGAGCAAGAAACGACAGCAGTGAAGTGGTTCCAGATTGCATAAACAATAATAAACATGATTCTGTAGTCAGTGAAGCAGTTAGGACCGGTATCCACAAAGTTAATGTTGCTAACTCAACTTTACTAGCAGCACCTCCTTTACACCAAATTGCGTTGTTGGAATTGTTCTTACGGAATAGGGTCACTGTGTATTTGGCTCCAAAAATAATCTTGCAAACATCTCTACAAAACCCAAATACATGACTAAGAGGGATTGCACATGAAAACCTTAATGAACCACCAATGAATTGCGATCAATGCTGAGCAAATTAAGATTGAAATTAGGAAATGATATATTTTCTACAGCAGTATCAGCATCACTAGCAGTATTTCAAGGTTGTCAGATTATATTTAGTCTATTATCTGCATGATCAGTTACATCTTTGACAAACATCATTGTTGGGCCAGCAGTTATCATGTAATTATCGCTATATCTGGTAAGTCCAAGAATTGTTGTGGCTACATCTACATTCACACTGTGTCAAGAATTGATTTGATTTTCTTTCTTTTGATGGAATAACATGCACTTTTAAATAATGCCATGATACTGTAGTTGACAAATCCCACTTCAGCATTGGCACCATAATTGTTATTGTCATCCTGTACAAGTTTTCCCTCAACTTCCAAGAACGCCTCACATGGAAGGAAAAATCTAGAGGTGTTTTGCACTTGCAATTCTATTCTTGATTGATTGGAGATATGAGTAATACTGAAAGCCTCGTTTAATTCAATCTACCAACACAAGCATGCAGGATCAGATACATCTTTCAATTGTTTATACATTATTATGTTTCATCTAATACCTTCTATGTGACAGCATTGGCATCCTCAGCTGTAATCAACTTCCCATTGCCATATTTGCCATTACTGAATCTGACGATTGTTGCTGGCAGGCAGATAGTTTCTGTTGATGGTAGTGTAACCGTTTTTGGTGGTGCTCATGTCACTAATCATCATAGTCTTTCTCAAATCAATTGAACCACCTTTGACCCTAGTTGTCTCATCTGATCCACAGCAGCACTTTTGATGCTATCCACACTTGCATTGCAACTTGTTTAATGATCAGTGCAGCATGTGAGGCCAGAGCCCCAAACACTTTTGGTGCATCTGTGAACAATCCACAAACATCACCGAGGTCAGTTCCTTAATGTGTCATGTTGATGGGTTTTTTCACACTAACCACACGCATAGGTCTCACATGTCCACATACAACAGTCATTATTGTATTAAATGTCTGGTCAATTTCTAATGTACAGTTGTATCACCAATGTTTCACTGCATAGATCAACAACGTTCCTCTCTTGATCCACAAAGGTAGAACAAATATATGTCAACTGATTATTATGTCATGGAAGATACACAGGTGCTGCGGGTGTAATCGATATTAAAACATGTGTTTCCACAGTTGATGACAAGCCAAACAGTATATAACACTTAACAACTACTGTTGTTTCAGACCTGCTTTCATAGCTACCACTGACAGCATCACAGGTTATATTGTTCTGCGTCATTGAGGTAATCCTGACAATGTCAGGCACAATATCATATCCCACACATGTAAAGGTGGGTGGGGTGTTTTCCCATTCTAATTCTTTTAATCTATATTGTATTAACCTTTCTTCTGTCTTCATTTGCATTTGTATTTGCTTCTTTTCTCTTTCTCTCTGCATTTGTATTTTCCTCTTTTCTTTTTCTCTGTGCCTGTCCCTTGCCTGTCTCTGCATTTGTATTTGTGGGGGTTGTTATGGTTGGGGTGGGGTGCTCCCAATATTTTATTTAAACTATTATAGAAGTCTCACCCAGGCTCAGTTTTGTTGGAAGTTAAATTTAGTGAAAGATAGATGTAAAGCTCTGAACCCCCAGTCAGCAATGCCGATGGTTAAATGGTTAAATATACAAAAAAAGGGTGAAATTCAGTGAATAACAATTTAATAACAATTCACTTGATTAGCAGTGTGAGACTGATTTCCACCTGTCCTTGTATTCTACTCATCTGTGGTATTCTTCTCTCTCCTATTTCTCCAAATTCCTTCTCCTCTTCCTCCCCTACTTTCGCCAGTTTCCTTCTCCTCCTCCTCCTCGACTTCTCTATACAACTTCTCCTCCTCCTCCGCTTTCTCCTCCAGACTCCTTTTCCTCCTCCTCCACTTTCTCTCCACCTTCCCTCCACCAACTAGACTTCTGTCGACTTTGACTGTTCAGCTAGTCTCAATTCTGTTTCCACCTCTTGAAGACTCGGGACTCAATGGAACCGGAAGTTCTGGCCCTTTAAAAGCTTCCTTTTCAAAGTTTTTTCTTTCCTTAGAATCTACCTCTAAGTTTTGCTGCCAAATTACGAGTGGCTTCTCTTTGAGTAACCCTATTGCTCAGCAATCTTCCTAGGCGAAACTAACTTTTAGTTTACAAGTTGGAAGGTATAATTCACATTGAATTGTAATCATGCTCTCTATCTCAGTTTTTGATTGGACATCGCTGTGGACCAATTCAATCAAACTTAGCGGACAATGTCCCTCATTGTCTGTCAACGTGGGGACGGATGAGAACATGCCCCGCTCACCCCATTTGCTTCCCTCTGATCTTAGGACTAATCTTTAACACCTAGTTGTGATAACTACAAGCCTTTGATTAGATGGTGTGATCTATCGCCTGTGCCAATTCAAGATTCCGGTCCCTGGCGGGTCAGGTAACCTTGCATAAGAGTTTATCACTCACTCTGCAGCAATGTTTAGAGATCAAACACAATGCCGTGGTACTATTCAAGACAGGTAGATTATAGCTTGCTTTTATATGACTTTATAGTTGGGCTTAGCAAACATGACAGTATTTCTCTCTCCTTTTCCTCTTTCTGTGTGTGTGTGTGTATTTTTAACATAGCTTTAACAATTTTAGTCATATCGCTATGATGTCTGCAGTCTTGCAGTTTATAGTGATGACTAGCACTGGGACATCATGCCGCAGAGATGTAGCATCATGTCCCACCAGGCCTACCAGTCTTAACACTAATGTCTTAATGCTGAGCACCAAGTGAGGTAGCTGCTAGTACCATTTTTTTATGTCTTTTGTATAACTCAGCCAGGGTTTGAACCCATGACCTCACACATCCAAGGCAGATGCTCTAACCATTAGGTCACCAGAGCAGTCTCCTCTTTCTGAATTTGTATTTCCATCATTTCTTTCTGAGGCTTAATCTTTGTTAACTCCAATTTCATCTGGGTTTTTTAACTATAGATCCTTTAAATTCATATCAAAACCAGAGACAGACTTACTAATCAAACCCAAAGCAATATCACTGAAAATATAATTTCCCACTGAATACACCTGGAAATTCCAAAACCAGCACTTATGATCTGAACAGACACCAGTTCTCATGGTTGGGGAGCACACCTATTGCTCGCTTCACCTTGGTCAATGGCAAATGGCAGACAAAAGATCTACCTCTTCACTTGAACCTTCTAGAAATGAAGGTCATTCTAACTAAATTTCATTTCTGGCAAGATTCATTCTGTTGAATGGTAGTCCTCATTATGATAGATGACTTGATCTGGTGGCTTACCTCCTCAAACTTTTTGTTGTTGAGGGGGAGAGAATCTCTCCAGACCTAGGTGTTCTGGTTTGGGACTCTATGTGCTGGTGTGCACAGATGGATATCTGGGTCCAAATACGACATATCCCTGGCAGACTCAGTATTTTGGCATTGTCAAGAAGGGGCCAGACCCATCACATTTAATTGTCCGTCCATCATCAATATACATGTAATACTAGTTACACAACCATCCAGATGTGATGGCTCATCCTGCCTATTATAAGTAGAACACAGCACTGGGATAATAGGAACAATCGAGGTAGAGTTCACTATTTAAAATATAAAAAATTAATAACATGCCTTGTTTAACTGACTCTGTGTAGAAAAGGAAACAAAATTATCATTATATTTTATGAAAATGGTAAAAACCTGCCTACCCTGAACAGCTGCCCGAGATGCTGAATAATTTTACTTCATCGTTAGTCAGTATTCTCCAAAATAAGTTACTTTGGTGGACAGAATTTGTTGTGTGCAAAACCTTTTCATTAACTTTATTACTTAAAGGTGTAAAACATACATAGCAATACATTATGTGTGAGTTTTATTTTCCCAAAAGTGTGAAAATTGTATTGAGTTATAGAGTCAACCATGCATATCTAGTTCAAAAGGTATTGATCACAGTGATCCTCTTTTAAATACTCATTCTCTTTTATCTAATCAAGGTGATAAACGACAATCACTTGTCATCGAACAGGAAAAAGATCCTGAGATCTCCTGTTTGTTTCAGAGGGCCATTAATGAAACTGAAGCCACTGAAGTACCTGTCTGTTATTTCATTAAAAATGGAATTCTTATGAGAAAATGGAGACCTCCCGAGGTACCTGCTAGTGATGAATGGTCAGTAAAATATCATATTGTAGTTCCAAAATCTTACAGACAGGAAATACTTAGTTTGGCCCATGAAACTCCTCTGGCTGGTCATTTAGGGATTAATAAAACTTATCACAAGATCTTGACTCGTCAAAACTCAAAAGTGATGTTTGTAAATTTTGTAGATCTTGTCATACTTGTCAAATGGTAAGAAAACCCAATCAGAAGATACCTAAGGCTCATCGGCAACCAATTCCTGCATCTGACGAACCATTTAGCAGAATTATGGTAGATTGTGTTGGTCCCTTACCTAAGACCAAGTCAGGCAACCAATATTTGTTGACCATTACGTGTGCATCAACAAGATTCACAGAGGCAATTCCTTTGAGGAATTCTATAGTAAAAGCTTTGACAAAGCTTTTTACTCAATTTGGCCCTCCCAAATCTGTCCAATCAGGTCAGAGGTCAAATTTTATGTCTGGACTTTTCTAGCTTGTTATGTTTGAATTTGGCACTCAGCAATTCAAGTCACAAGTGAAACTATGGTTTCACAAAACTTTACTTGAGAGAACATTTGAGTCTTGTAATAGAGTTCATTCTCTCTTGCTCATTCTTCAAAATTTTCTTCAAATTAGATGTTACAGCCCTTACAAAGTAAAGAAGAAAATGAATGAGTTCAATTATAATAATAGTACCCTGATCTAAATAAATTAATGGAGTACTAGTATATTGAAAGAGATAGCCAAGTAAATTATGCAATTAATTTAGTTCTAGCTGGCCCACTAACTGAGGATTTAAGTGAAGAAATTCAATTGGACCAACAAATCTTTGGAATTCGGAAATTATGAAAGATCTAGACCAGAAACTTTTACATTTGCAACAAGAAGAAAGAAATGAACTTAAACAGTTATTATTCGAATATGAGCACTTGTTTCCAGATATTCCTACAAGGACAAACAAAATTTTTCATGACGTTGAAATTGTAGATTCAAAACCTGTGAAACAGCACCCATACAGGATGAACCCTCTCAAACAGGAATACTTGAAAAAGGAAATCCAGTATTTGCTGGAGAACGATTTCATAGAGCCCAGTAAAAGTGATTGGAGTTTACCATGTATACTTGTTCCGAAACCGGATAAAACTTTCCGTATGTGCACTGATTATAGGAAGGTGAACAGTGTGACAAAAACAGATTCATTTCCATCACCAATAATTGATGATTGTATTGATAAAATTGGAAATGCCAAGTACGTCACCAAATTTGACCTTCTGAAAGGATTTTGGCAAATTCCATTTACGGAAAAAGCAAAAGAAATTTCGGCATTTATGACTCCAGATGAACTCCATCAATATAAAGTAATGCCGTACGGGATAAAGGGTTACCCAAGTACGTTTCAACACTTGATGAATATGATTACCTCTGGTCTAGATAATTGTGATGCTTACATTGATGATGTCATCATCTACAATGACACCTGAAAAGGACATCTAGCCACGATTCGGAAATTCTTTGAAAGACTCACTGATGCTAATTTGACAATCAATTTATCCAAAAGTGAGTTCTGCCGTGCTTGTGTAACTTTTCTAGGACATTGTGGGACATGGTCAAGTTAAACCTATTGATGTTAAGGTTAAAGCTATCTCTGATTTTCCTGTGCCTGTCAGTAAAAAGCAACTGATGCGATTTTTGGGTATGGCCAGATACTATCGAAAGTTTTGTTCCAATTTTTCCCATATTGCTGAACCTCTGACAAATTTGTTAAGTGAGAGAAACAAGTTTCTTTGGACTGAAAAATGTCAGGAAGCTTTTGATAGATTAAAAGCCATACTCAAAAGTGTGCCGGTTCTAACGGCTCCAAATTTCAATCAATCTTTTAAATAGTCTGTGGATGCAAGTGATGTTGGGGTTGGAGCAGTATTGATTCAAGAAGATAGAAATGGTGTTGATCACCCAGTGTGCTATTTCTCTAAGAAATCAAATAAGCACCAAAGAAATTACTCAACAATCGAGAAGGAATGTTTGGCTTTAATATTGGCATTACAGCATTATGAAGTTTACATTAGCTCGGCTCCTTCTCTGGTTGTTGTGTATAGTGATCACAACCCCCTTACTTTCATCGACAGGATGAAAAATAAAAATCAAAGATTATTAAGGTAGAGTTTGTTTTTGCAAGAGTATAATCTCAACATCAGGCACATCAAAGGAAAAGACAATTTGATTGCAGATGCACTTTCCCTGTGTATAGAAATATTGTTTCATATACGCTTTATATAATTCATAAGAATTTTCTTATGTAATTTTGTTTACCTCATGTATAATTTACATATGGTAAAAAAGAAAGCTTTATTATACAAATCTTTCTTTTTTCTTTATGGGGGGAAGTGTTACATATATGTAATTAAATTGCTTGTGTGTTAGTTTTAAAATTCTTTTTATTTTTTTTTTTTGTTTCATTACATTTTATTGTAATGATTATTTTCATGGGATTCGAAATTCTTTTTCAGTAATTCTGTTTATCTAAGACGTAAAACATGCTACATGAGCAATATTTTTAGTTCACCTTGGTCCGTGGTAGTGTAAGCGCTATGCGAAAACGATTGGCTATTGCCAAGGTCATTTCATCTAGTCTGAATAAACAATGTTTTATTTTTAAATTTATTTCAGAGTGAGAGTAGACATATTGCATTTTTCTTATTGCATTGTTCAAGTGTTAAGAGACCACGTAATCTATCTCGCAAGAACGGGATGACAATTTGGGTGGATATAATACCCTTTCTGTGCGCTTGTCAGTCAGTTGCATTTCTGAAACCTTGAAGGCTGGATAAGTTTTTATTGTTGAAACCAGATTGTTTTTGAAGTTCATTTGTTTTTGGAATTTAATAATTTATTCTCTAGAAAACCAAACGAGTGTACTATTTTATAAATTCTGGGAGAAAGAAATTCAGTGGAAATTTATTCTGGAATTATTTGGAAACGTAAACTGTGATTCAATTGAGGAATTGTTGCTATTTGTACAAGGACCACATCTGATGTCATCGCCTTCCATATTGGAACATTGCCGAGATTCGAACCTGGATTCTAATAGAACTATTTAGTGATAGGACTTGTATTTTTCATTCTTACGATTAAATTTTGGATTATATTCACAAACCGTAAGTCCTATTTTCGAATTTTTACATTGTTTTCTAGGGAAATAAATTATTTTGTTAAAATATACAAAGCTTGTTGACTTCATTCTTTTCTCTTGTTATTATTGTACGAGCCTACACATAACAACATAATGAAACAAAAGAAAGAATTCAGTGAAATGGGTTGGTGATGATATTTTAGGTCAAAATTGAAATAAGCTTCATGTGAATATTTAAAGTCAGCAGTGTAGAGCAACTGTTTCTTCAGAATCCAGATTTATCATATAATCAATGATCATTCTACAGTGGTTTGTACAACAGTGTATAATCACTTACATATTTGATAGCTCTGTGACAACTTAAATTTTGTACAAACAGCTCCTTTGTATCTTGAGCTTGTTATTCAGTGTTTAGGACCAAAATGATTTCATGATGCTCAGAACTGTACTTTTATGAAAATCTGACAACTAATATATAGAAGAACCTACTATGGCTCTGATACATTTCTTCTTTTTTATCTGATATTGTACTGAAGGATGAACAGAAATATTTTCACACTGTTGGGTAATTTTGGAAGGCTTAAAATAATACCATTGTTAAATCTGTTTTCAAATCTTACCTTTGAGTCATGTTGTCTCTGCCATCATTAAAGAATAATAATATTGAATGATCTTTGCTATCTTTTCCCTTTCTTTCACCAGTTCTTGTAATCTTCTTGTCATGGATGGCTTATTGACATTAAATTTGCTAACCAATGTGTGGAGCTTTTTCAGGTTTACACATTTGTATACAATGAAAAATTATATTTAATCCATTAAATTAGTTGTAGCTTTACATTCATGAGAAATGGATGGGGGGCAAGTTGCAACTGAAAAAGAAGAAGTTGTCACAGAAAGAGGCATGGCAAGATGGGCAAAAGACCTGGTGAAGAATAAAAAGGGCATGGCATAGTACAGTCCTAAAATGGCATGGAAAAACATTAAGACTGCAGAAATATAGACTCCATCTGACACTTTGCTCCCAAATGATCAATACATAAAAATATATAGTGGTATAAAAGGTTAAAGTTCAGACATAAGGCAATGATGAATGAAGGCCTGGTTGCCTGGTTTTATAGTTGAATTTTGGCTTCAAAACTATGGTCTTTGTATTTGTTAGGCTTTTGCTTAGTATATTCACAAAAATTGCTCAGGAGGTATGGAGAATATTTGTACAAGAGAGGAGGATAGGGGTGGTCACTTGATAAAGATGGTCATAATTTGAGGTTGGACTGTACACAAGTGGACACTTGCACAGCCTTGATTAACAATTTTGTTTTTGCACATGACATGGAAGGGTTTTACATTTGGGAGATAATTATATGATTACCAGCTGCATTAAGGCAGAATTTTCCATTAGCTGGAAAAAGACCAAATTTATCATATTTTGCACATTTGTAATTTTTCTAACTTATTCTAATGAATTTTGAGTGGGTGAGTGTAATATATTTTTACTATTAATTACTTCTGAGTGAAAGTAGATATAATGTATGCCTATATACAGAGAGTGCAAAGATTTGCTTGCATTCACTAGATTGTAGTTACATGTATATTGAACTGCAATAAAATTTTAGTGTCATTGGAACAAGGATTACAACACTTTCAAATTTGGAACCTCTTGAAAATATAATCATTTGTTTTACCAGTTATTTGTATTACTAAAGCCACTGTAAAAGCTGTGAAAATATAAGATGTGGAATTGAATTCAGTTTGCATTGGTTATAACTATTTTGACCATATTTATGTTATAATTTTTTTGCTGTATTATGAATAATTTCTTCTAGGTTGGTACATCATCTGTTGTTTACCCGGCTGCAATGTATGCTCCCATGGTGGCAGCGAGAGGGGTGCCAGTTGCAGAGTTTAATGTTGAAAGCACACCGGCCACCCAGCAGCTTGGGTAAGGGGCACCTACTCATCAGTGATAATGCCAAATTTCATTAGGATTACGATTTTTATTTTAACTCAGTTTTTTTTGTTAAGATATCATGGGAACTTTGTATTTCTACTCATATGTACATGGGTATTGGTGTACCTGAAATAAAGTGAGCATGCATGTGTAAGGTCACACAACTGCTAGCACATCTGTTAAAGGTATTGGTTGTCAGAAAAGCGATGGTTTTATTAGGTGACAAAATTATATCTTTCTTGGTAGTACTAAAAATTGTTATGTATTTTTTAATCTTCCCTGAGTGTCATTCTTCCAGCACCTTGTAAAATATAGACTTTAAAAGAGATATTGCAGTTTGTGGATGCACAGCAGTCTCCATATCTGGTCAGTTCCAGACAGACAGATTGTATTGGATTTATATCTTAGCTGCAGATTTCTAGTTTCTTGTTCAGCTTTATTTTTGATCGGCATCATATAGCCATTATTGTGCTGACATGCCATTAAACACTAATACATATAAAACACAGTACTCAGTTATAATACACTACCTTACAAATCCAGTCATTCTAAACTTGCTTGTAGCAACAAAAATGCAAAGTCTCCCTGTCCACCCAGGTGGGAGTCATAACAGATTTATTTCCCTTTGAACAGAGGGCTTGGCACTAAATCCCCTCCATATTTAAGTTGCCACTTCCACTCATCTTTGGAGATCCCACAAAATTTTTTGCCATTTCATGTATGGAGTGATCCTAAGAGATTTCCACATGCTTGGAAAAGTACTCAGCTAAAGTTTTGTCTATTTCTTTTTCTGTTCTTACGGAGACAAAAATTCACACTTTATTGTCATGAGCATCCTCATAACAGTAAGTTGATGCAGTGCTTGACTGCTTTCACCAGTATGTACTGTTGTTTTTGCTCTCTATAAATTAAGTGTCAACACCATAGCCAGGACTTTTCTACTGTTGCAATTCGAATCTTATGACAACATGTGCACATGACAGTCAGAGAAAATATTGATAAATAGTTGACCATTTTGGTGAAACAGTTACCAGGCAAGCAAGAGAGTGAGGACACACACAAACAAGATGTGGATGCCATCAGTATTGCTACCAGTGATGCCTCATTTAACAGAAGAGGTATTCTCAGGAGTATCCATAGGACTTTTTGGAAGCTGATTTATCTTCCTTGAGATTGAAGTTGAGGTGATAAGGTGAGCATGTGCTCTTAATGGACAGAAGAGTCCCAATTCAAGGGGAGTAACATAGTTTAAAAAAAGGCTTATAGGACCAATACCAGCTTGGTACAGCAGCTCATCTGGACCATTGATGAACATACCAACACATTCCAGTGATAGTTACAAAAGTTTTTCCCAGGATAGCCAGTTCTGAACATTGGTGTTTGATGTGAATGGGAAATGGTGAACGCTGGCTTTGAGAAGCAGCATCAGCTTATCATTTCATTCCCTGTCCCAGTGCTATCAAAGAGATTGCTTCCAACATCTTTGGTTGTTAACATTAGCACTTCTCATATTCACAGCACTAGCAATAGCAATGATACAGTCCTGGATGCTGAGCACCATTTCCAGACCATTAACAGATTACACCACAGTTCCAGTGTCAGCTTTGGCTATGCCACAAAACATTACTATCTATGGCAGCTATACAGTCCTGGATGGCCAGTACCATTCCTGGACCATGGACAATTCATGCAGGGAACACAAGAAAGGTCCCAGCTACATCACAACCCAGCACAAGCTATGGTGACAATCCAGTCCCAGATGCCCAGTTCCATTCTCATACTATTGACAATTCATAATGGGGAAGACCAACCCTGGCTACGCCACAACCCAGCACCACCAATGGCCATGGTGATGACCCAGTTCGAGGTGCTACATACCATTCCTGGACCATCAACAATTTGCCCATTGAATTGGGACCAGCTCAATTACAGCTGGTAACTGAATCTGGTACAGTGATAAATATGGTAGTATATCCATTCCCAGCTTTAAGACACAGATAGTATAAAGGCATCCAGCCACTGCAGTGCCAGTATTTGGCACAAGAAATGAGTATGATCATTAATTTTCCCAGTGTACCCATTCCCAGCTTTAAGAGACACGTATTGTATGTATACACACAGTCATCACAATCACAGCACAGCTCTGAGCTGGATGCAAAGCATGTTGAGCATATCCAGAACTGGAATCTGTCAGATGCTTATACTGTACCCATTGAAGTTTTGCAAAACAACACCAATGGTTTCATCAATGGTATTGGCTCCATCTTGACCTGGTACCAGTTACAGTGCAACACCCCATTCCATGATGCCCTGTACCAGCCCAAGACAATCAGCAATACATACACAGAACACCTGGACATGACTGTGTTCCAAAATGGACAGATTTTGAGTGTATGTTCCCTGTCCCACACAACCTTCTTTGCCAAGCCCATTATTGTACACCTCACAGGAGGGTCTCATCACTGCAAAGATTTACACTTTCGAGTGTCATCTTCCTCTTTAGACCCAACAATGATAAGGGAAGACTCATCCTCAGCTCATTGAGGTTTTACAGTTTCTACCTATAGAGGTTTGTCTTCCTCCACCTTGATAGTCACTCAGAGCCTCTAATTCCCACATCCGTTGATCTCTTAGTCAAGAAAAACCAAACATAACTTAATCAGCTACCACATTTTAGTCAAGTTGCTAACATAATTCATTACTTTGAAAGACTACTAAAAGATGCCAGAATTTTTCTTCTGCACTGGCAGTTGGCTGCATTTTTAAATCTGTATTTTATTTAACTTATTCCCATTATAATTGCAGCTGTTGACACTGACATGGACCTGGGACTGTCAACCTCCCTCTGTGCATTTGGACCAGAAATCCTTCCTCAACACACAGCAACTGCTTCAAAATAGCTTTCATGGTTGTTCTACAGTGACTTGAACATAATCATCATCAAGAACCCTGCTGACTCTCATATAGCTTCTGCAGCTCATTATCTACCTAATGTCCATGCTGCTTCTGTAAATCTTCACCTGGCAGAAGAGATGCATTTCACTTCATGTCTGCTACCTGGGCAGTTATCATATAGCCATTTATAGATCATAACAAGCCATCTGTGAATTCAAACCAAATGGCCACTTCACCCTTCTGTGTTCAACACAATCTGTGCCCTTTTTCTAAACCACTGATAGTGCCATAGGAGCAGTACAACAGGCTTCATTCATCAACTCACAACTTCCACTGGATTTGCCAGGGGTGGAGCATGAGATGATTTTGTCCCAAAAGTTTTTTTTGTTATAACAGAAATTTTAATAGTAAGGGCTATATTATGCCAAGAAAATAGGAGGTAAATGCCTTTCCCAAAATGAATTTGGGCTGGTCTGGGTGGACATCAAGCCCAGAACTCTCAGATTATGAGTCCAGTACTCAAACTGAGCTACCACAGCTGGGCAAATTGAGAACCTAGCTTTCACCTGTATTGGGCTTTCTCCAGGGTGAGAGGATGTTACTCCCTCAATCTTATATCTGTTATCCTTATACATTATGATCAGGTAAGAGATTTAAAGAAGAAACCATTTTTTGAAGTCAGATTTGTTTCTTCATTATTAATTACCCAATCATAATATAGACACACCATTCTAACCGCTTTGTAGTTACATTTAACATGACAGTGTACATATCCAATCCAACAGTAACTTAAGAATGGTTCAGATTTAGCACCAGTGCCTCCATCCAAGAGGAGATCACTCTTGTCTGACTCCTACTCAGGTGTACAGAGGACTTTTATCACTTTTTTTGCTCAAAGCTAGCTTTTGAGGACTGGATTTTTGAGGTATGGGGTCATACTCTGAATGTATTATGATTGGGTAAATATTATGAAAGAAACATCATTGGTTTTCTCTGGATACATCTAAGCTACCTCAACAATGTCAGGGTTTTTTACACTATCAGTGGTAATGCAAATAACATTGTTTTTATTATTATGGTGGCCATTTTTGGATTTACTGGTAAATGAATTATATTTTTTGTTGTGGAATTAGTATACCTTGCATACAAAGATAACATTTAGTATGTATTCTCATTATAAATACTTCCATCACCAAATAAGAGGTTGCTTTGTTAGTCAGTTTATGGTTTTTCAGGTCAGCTGAATAACATTAAAAGAAGGCAGCTGGCTTTGTAATAAGCAATTTCATAAAACATGTAGAACATGAAAAAAAGATTTATCTGTCAGAAGAAAAGAAATTAATGGTAATTGTTGTTACTTCTCAATTTGTGCAGACCTGCAGATATAAACTAGTAGGTCCCATTAATGAATCCAAAGGACTCATTTTTTAAAGGTTTTAGTACTAACAGTGGAAACCCAGTCCCATACTTGGTCATTGCTGTTTGTGCAGTTTATAAGACTAAAATTTGAAGAAATTAAATTAAACCATCAAAATTCATTGCTTACATTTATAGCTGACCTCTACAAGTAGAGGTAAGTTATTGTACTGTCGTCCATACAAATAAAACCATCTAGTACTTCCATTTATAACCTCATTGAATCTCAACCATTCTTTCTATCTAGGTCCTAGGCAACACTTTAAAGTGGCCTTTGTAGCAAATTTCCAACATAAATAACATCTATATAATGGTTACCTTCTATCCATGGTCAGTGGCATGGTGTTTCTCACTGCTTTGAGTGGTCACCAGTGTATCAATAGTGACTACATACAAAGTAGACATTTGCTTCATGGGGAAGATGACATTCCTTAGAATAAGGAATATCATATGATTTCATGTGAATTGCTTGCTGCTCATCACAGGCATTTCATACAGGTTTCCTGTCATCTGATCTTGCCAAGTGGAGCAAATGGTTAATTTAGATGTTGGGTGAAATGTGAACAGCAGTTTCTAAGCCTGATTATACAAATTGTCATGGTACACAAAATGAACCAAGATAAGTGATTTTGAGTCAGTGGTGATTTAATTTGTAGGATGGATTAAATGGGTAAAGATACAGTAATCTTGTGTGGAATATAAAATGGGAGAACAACTTGCACGTGCATTTTATGATTTTGTTGAATAGTACAATAACTAAATCTGTTGATAATGCACTACTACTACTACTACTTCTAATAATAATAATAATAATAATAATATTCAGTGCATTTTATTTATTAAGAAGTCAAGTTTGAGAAGTGAACCTGCTTACAGAGGTCACCTATGTACAAAGGCCATTTGGTCCTTTTCCAATGTGTGGCTGATATTGATAGGTTTGACTGTATTATTATACAGGAATCATGAAAGTGAGGGGATGCATCTTGATGAGTCGGGGCTTTATATAAATTATATAAGTGTGCATGTCCCAGAGCAAGATGACTGGAATATTGAACTTACCTTTGGAAGATTTGAGCTTGCCACAAATTGTAAAAAAATAATATCACAGCAAAAGTTTACAAATAAGGTAAAATAAAATATGGAATTTGTTTTAAAATTCCATAATATTTATTTTCACACATAATGAACTTTTTGTTTTCTTTTTATCTTTGCTCTCACATTATAACCATATGACAGTAATTAAAGTTATATAAAAAGGATACATGTAATAGTTCACTTTGAAAGATATTGTTACAACTCTGTCGTCTTAAAATAAGTAACAGAAAAGAGCAAAAACCAGCAAGTTTTATAAAATTAAACCAGTAATTTGTTTCCCTAAAACAACACAGTACTGCAAATTCAATCCTAAATAGTCCTAAACATTCTATCGCAATTCCAAACATACGAAGTTCCAATTGAATTCTAGTGGTGTTCCAATTAAGTTCTGATATTGAATGTGTTGATATGTCTGTTGTCTTGAATGTGCTAATGTGCCAATGGCCTGGGGTGTGATGATCTGCAAACTGTCTTTTGATGTATCGCAATAATAGAATCCAAATGCCCTTGTCTGAATTCACTATAATTCCAATTTTAATGTTCCAGTACAAGAGCATTATTGTGCGCTTTGTAATTCCAGTAAATAATAATTTGAGTAAATAAATCCACCCAAATGAAAAACTGAACACAACAAGACTGATTTTTCTCCACATGTTAAGGCAAGAATGAATAATTTTTCAAGTAAACAAAATTACATGCCTCTTTTCCTGACCTAGATCACAATTACCATTTTCAGAAAATACTATGTCAACTTAATGGAATTTTCAATTCTCGAAGTTTCTAAGGTCAGAATTCAAGATTATAAACATGTTCACCATTAAAAATGAACTGAATATTTATTCCACAATTATGGAGAAATATTTAGCTATGTATTATCTTGTTTACAGAATAAATGTTACTGGTCAGGTATGCCATGAACTTCATTTTGGACAAAGTCAGATACAAGATGCAGATGTTCAAAACATAGAGTCATTAAGAAAAGCCAACAAACAATACAAGTTAAATATACATAACAATATTGTAGATGAGAAAAAGGAGGGGTTAGAATGCATATGAAATTAGAAGATCAAAGACAGGCATATTGATAGATAAATGAATAGTGAGATAAGGGTTTTGAATACAGCCATTTCTTTAAGACAGGCATATTGATAGATAAATGGATAGTGAGATAAGAGTTTTGAATACAGCCATTTCTTTAAGAGAGAGAGAGAGAGAGAGAGATGTTGAAGTATATTGTACTTCAACATCTCTCTTTCTCTCTCTTTGAACACTTTGAGATGAAAAAATGAACATAACCAAGAACAGAATTGTGTTAACTTATTTTAATATAGCACATTTCCTTTTGTTGCCTAGATACACTGCCAGACTTGTCTATTCAACTACATTAACAATAATGAAAGCTAGACTTTTTTAATGATCTATTTATGCTCACAGCTGAAGGAGTTAAGAACATGTATTTTTTATCCTTTTAATTGTTTGCCAAACAGTAAGTATGTGTCATTCTCGTGTAATTATTACATAAACCAATGATGATAAACAGTTTTTGTGGCTGCATGAGTTTTGGGTACATTGATCATGATTTAAATCCAAGTGGCTAATCATTACAGACAAATGCTTTTTATTTCCAAACATTCCTGTCAGAGAAATCTTATGAGTTTTATAATTAACAATTACTACTTAGTCACCTTGAAATCAATAACACGCATAATAACAATCAAAAACAAGCTAGCTTTGAAGTCTTGGTAGGTTCAGCACATTTCAGAACCAACTCACAAAGTGCCCAAGACTAAGCTAGGACTTAAAACTATATACTTACAAAGTGCCCGTGGCCAAGTTAGGACTTAAAACTATATGCTTACAAAGTGCCCATGGCTAGGTCATTACTTAAAACTATACTTACAAAGTGCACATGGCCAAGTTAGGACTTACAAATATATACTTACAAAGTGCCCATGGCCAAGTTAGGACTTAAACCTATATGCTTTCAAAGTACCCATGGCCAAGTTAGGACTTAAACCTATATGCTTTCAAAGTGCCCATGGCCAAGTTAGGGCTTAAAACTATATGCTTACAAAGTGCCCATGGCCAAGTTAGGACTTAAACCTATATGCTTACAAAGTGCCCATGGCCAAGTTAGGACAATATTATAAATAAAACTATAATTAACAAGTTCAAATACAAATGTTTATTCTCTGTTTGTCAAAGCTTTTGCTTTGATTAATAAATGTTCATGTCTGTGAGAGAAAATGTGAAACTAACCTTGATATCGACAGCAGGATGGAAGTGACAGACTTTATCAGTGTATTGTGTAACAACATTGCAGAGTTTAAAATTTGCAGAACGTAAAGCATCTCTCTCAATATTTTTGACTTGCAACCTAGCAAACTTGAACTTGCCTGAGCTGAATTTGAGATGTCCCAGGTCATTGAGCATGTGACTTTATCATGCCTTGTATTACTCCCTTATCGCATAAGTAGGTCACTATGGCCCATGTTTCACATTCAAATTACATTGCTAAAATTTTGTGCTTTATTTCTCAATTTCTGTTCATACTAGAATCATTTTGATGCTTGTATACTACACCTTGAAACAAAAGAAGGTCACTTTGACCTACATTTCACATTTTGCTGCCTTAGATTAAGTTTTAGTTTAGTTACTGGGGATCTTGTCCAATAACAAAGTCAGCCCATTACAGATTTGGCCCATATAAATTTTTTTAAGAAATCTCTCCATAACATACTCATCCCATTATGGTGTCAGCCCACAACAAAGTCAGCCTTACCCTTGAGCATGTATTGCTTTGTATAACACTTGTTGTTATTGGAAGATAAATAGCAAACAATTTATTGTTATTGATCACTGAAATAAGAAGTAAAAATATCACATGTTTTTTATTTTTCTTGTCAACTTTTTACTCTTAGAATTAATTAAAATGTATGTCAACATGGTTGTGCAGGCTTGTTTACTCAGATTAAATTAAATATTACATGTTATTCTGCATTTTAATATGAATACACCTTAACCTAATTAATTCAGTCCAGATTACTATATGCTTGGCACAAAAGATTTTCATCCAATGTTTTTTTACAGATACTAAATTGGTTCAGGAAAAGAATATGTCAAATATTTGTTGTTGTTGTTTAGGGGTTTAATACTATTTCTTAGTGCAAGATAAGCTATATATGGAGGCTAGTATAAGTGGTGGAGGACTTAAAACCCAGGAAAACCCCAGTAAGAACTACAGTATCAACCCAAAGGAACATAGAATATTTACTGCTGATAATAAATTTATATACATAAAATATTTAATTATGGGTTAGTATTGAGAGAAGGAACAAGACAGGGCAAAATGGGCAAAGATACAAAATTATACATAAAAATAAATACACAAGAATTAGAAATGTTTACATTTGTTTATCTGCTTATATCTTTTTTTTGTTTAAAAATTATATATATTTAGCTAAATTATCATAGTGGCCATACAATAACAGAGATATTTCAAACTTGGAATACTGGAATATATTTACTGTTGATAAAAAATTTGCAGTATACTGATGGGAATGGCAACTGTACTCAGATTCACAGGTGTCAACACATTTTTACAATCACAAGTAGTAAAGTAGACATGTGCTACCTTCAACTCAATTAACAAGGACAGTTTAAAAAAATATTGACTATACTGTATATCAGTTAATTAATCTGGGATTATGAATTTTTCCTTATATTATCATTGCAAAATAAATAACTGTTGAAAGAAACATACAAAGATTTTAAGAAAATGAAATGACCCTTGAAAAAACAACATTACATTAACATTACTATTATATAAATCATGAGCTGAGCACTTTATGGGCAGAGTACATTATGTGCTGACGTGGGTAGATCAAGTTCATTATGAGACAAGAAAGTTTAATTGGACAACTCAGCTATAGGTTGAGTAGTCACAGAACCAGTTTTAGCATTTAGCTCATGGCCAAATATGATTTTTGGCGCCCAGTATACAAACTGATAGAATGCATCTTAATGAGTACTATAACCTTATTACAAGAATAAGTCACTGTGGCCCATATTTCATGATTCATTGACTTGAATTCAGTCTCAAGCATTGCTCCAGCCAGAATCCTCAAAATAAATGGTTGTATGCATTTCTATTAGTACAACACCCTTACAAGAAAAGATGGTCACTCTGACCAACTTTTAACATTTTACCGGGTTATGTTTTTGCATTAGATAATGACCATGAAGTTGTTTTTTTTTTACCTCCAGGATAATACAGTTAGATCTAGAATCATCATACTTTGTGAGAGAATGCATCTTGATGAGTACTCATCTCAAAAGGTCACTGCCACCCATATTTCATGCTTCCCTAAATTTGGTTAAATTTTGTGTTTTTACTGTTCATGTTTGAATCATAAACTAGATAATTGATACATATTTTGTAATACCATACCCATGCAAGAAAGGTCACTGTGACCTACATTTCACATTTTACTGGCATAAGTTCAGTTTTGCACTTAGCTCATGACACTCAAAAGTTTTCTGCATGGTGCATACTATTCTATGTAGAATCCTGAAACTTGATAAGGGGATGAATCTTGATGAGTATTACTCCACGTAAGTAAGTAATTATAACACCTATTTTATGTTTCACAGTCTTGGGTTAAATTTAAATTTAATTTGGGTTAAATTTTATATTTGATGTTCATATCTCATGTGCTGAATGTGCTAGAATTTTAAACGGTTGATGATTTGGATCTTGTTACTATGATACCCCCATGACCACAGGAGTTTTGGCATCCCATTTGGAATCCTGAAACTTTGTGAGTTGATGCATCTTGACAAGTTCTACATCTTTGTTGCAAAAAGAGGTCTTTGTTGCTTATATTTCATGCTTTAATGCATTTGTTGAAATTTTGTGTTTGTGGTTCATGTTTTGGGGGGCACTGTTTATGTTCCAATGAAACTTGATAGTTGGATGCCTATCTCTTAGTTCTACACCCTTACAATGAAAGAAGGTCAAAGTGACCACATGTTATGCTTTACTAACATGTTTTATGACAACATATATTCTTCCAAGATGTATACATTCCAGTTAATTGATAAGGCCATTTCTGACAAATGCTGTTGGGGTAAACTTGTTTATTTGCTTGTAAACTGTCCAAATTAAAGACTATCTTGTATATTCTGATAGCCTACCCTCAACAGGTCAACTCTCTACTGTACATTTGAAAATGAGGAATTTTAGAAATATGAAGGAATTAGATGAGTGGACTGCATGTTGCATGTTTTTCATTTGAGACATTATCTGTAGTGGCTAATCAAGGTAATTATTGATGCATGAACTGTATTTCAACTATGGGCTGCCACACAAAGGTTTCTCAAAGCCTGTGACTTTTTCAACCATTAAAATCTAGGTTCTTATTGGTGGACATTGATAATAGCTTCTGAAACCTTTTTTAAGAACAATAATTTTTTTAATAATAGATAAGGAAAATTAATTTTATCATTTCGTTAGAGTACTTCAATGTTGATATCACTGGAAAGAATGTTCTTTGTTGTTGTCTTACCTCTTTTATGCCCTGTATAGAGTTAGGTAGGTAGAGATAGTTAAGGTGGTAGGTAGACAATTAAAAGCTAAAATTGTTAATTTTAATACGATTACAAGTTAAAATGTGAAGAGAAAGTATTGCAAAACCACTTTAGTTAATAATAAGGCCAATATCATGTTGTCAAGATTACTGTAGTCTAAACATATTTTTGGCATTATAAAATTTTTACAATTGCTGATGGAGACTATCAAAAGTAGAGGTGAGCTATGTAATTGTTGATCACACTGTGCAGTTGTCGCAGTTGGCAATAGTCATTCACTTACTTACATTAGGCTCCTTCGTCATAAAACTTTACATCACTCCAAATCTTTCTCAGAAATACTTAGGCCAAATAAAATGCTGCATTTATCAATTTTGGAGTAAGATTTCCAAGTTTTGAGTAACATTTATTACTCGAAATGTTGAGTAAAATTTTTCAAATGGATTGGCCTGAGGTTTGATTTTAATACGTGAAAAAAGAAGAAGATGAAGATTGTCCTGTCCTTATTAAAACAGATTTTCTCATTCTTTTCAGATATCATTTCCAGGGCCCCGCTGGAGTGACATTACCTTCGGCCCTGGCTAGACATGAATCTGAGCCACAGAGTTCATAGAATAGAAGTGTACCTGTAAATATCAAAACAAGGTATAGACTCCTGTCTGTATGTAATATTGAAATGGAATTGTGCAGATTTCAATTATTAGGTTGAGATAAATTATTGAGGATTCAGGGTGCTGATAAAAGGAACATTTGGAACCAGTCTGAAAATGGATGCTCTTAAAAAAGAGCAATATGGTGGTTTGAGGATAAATAGTAAAAATATTTGAAAGAAACAGGAGGACTAATTAGTAATGTCACTGAAATACAGCAGTCAAGTATTCTATAAATACATAGTGTTTTCTCATGTTTTAACGATGTCGTTGTTTGTGTACACAGTAAGAAGAGCAAAGATCGAGATTTCTTTTCACACAAGATCCACGATTTAATTATGGTTGACTGTGCTGCATTGACAGTTTTGTTGATTTGTTTACATCTTAATACATGTTCATAAAGAACAAGGTATCAAAAAGTCAACCTTATTTATTTACATGCTACAGTGTAATATGTCTGCGTTTTACATCCATAGAGTCTCTGTATTTTCCCTTTTTTTCTTCCTCTGGCCTAACATCAGCGTTCCAAATTATTTATATATGCCTTTTCTAGTTGAATAAAAAGTGAGCTGAAAAAAGGGGGATTCTTGTGGGTTGTTTCTTCAGATTCTTTTGATTAGTTAAAGAGAAAGTTTTTTATGTTTTAGTGTGGTGTTATATTGGATAATGAATCTGCATAACTTAAGAAATATTGAACAGCCTTCATAACAGCATATTTTTTACCTTTGTTTAAATTCTGTTGAGGGAATGTTGGGAAGAAGTCACAGAATGTTTGTCTTTTTTATGAAATTACCCATTTTAGATGGCAGTTCTGAATATTTTGTAGATTGAGAAAGCCTCCATTCCTCAATACTTTTTGTCAAATTAAGAGTAGTGTTAGATTGGTTGTTTAGCCTTTTTTTTATACCCTTTTGGGCCTGCTGATACACGTAACAGCCTCTCTCCCCCATGACTTGGCAAGCAAGCAGTATGCTATGTGCAACCTGTGGCTGATTAGCATTAATAATCCACAAAGGTGAACATTTATAGGGGATAGCGGCTAATGACATGTATCAGAACCCACAACAGTAATAATGCCAAAACCAATCAAATTAATACTACTCATTTTATATACAACCCATGGAATGAGTAGCAAATAGAGCATACTGTGTATGGTATCTGCACACATCAGTCAGGTTGCTAGGCTGCCAATACTGGATCAATCAATACTTGCCCAAACTATACAAAGTTTGCTGTGTGATTACAACTGAGGAAGATTTTATCAAAATGGCTATCTTAACTGACTTTTATTGTTTGGAGATCCACAACTGCACAATTTCTTATTTGTGACTCGAGTTGTTGGTGATTTTCAGTTTCCACCAATACAGTCTCAAATTCGGCCATGCTAATTATTTTAACCTCCAGTAATTTAAGCAATACCTTAACTGTGTCTTTGCCATGATACACTGGTAGCTCAGTTCATCCATCACAACTAACTACTATGTAACAAAATCTGCATGGTTGTTGGTAAGTGACTGGTGTTATTAGGCTGAAAGCAGAACTTTCTACTGGAACAAGAAGACATTCAAAGTCCAGGTAGATGATATAAGGAGCTTTCATCTTTTGTTGCACTGCAGTGAATTTGAGAATGCTTTTGGTTCTGGCATTATTGTCCACTGCAGTTTTTCTCTGATACCACCACAGTAATAAAAGTCATGGTCGATGAGCAGTTGTTGGGTGCTAAATACATTCATGCAATGTCTGCATGGATATTTCTTACTATGACGATTGCTGTGTTGATAAAGCAACCGAGCAGCATTCTTTATCCATACATAGTGTGATATCAATTGGAAACCAAACATACCACTAGGTAACAACAAATCAATCTGAGTTCGTCCATGTTGCCCATGTGGAGATAGTGCAAGTGGATAAAATCCTTTATTGTAATCAAACACATTAACAGCGATACCAGGGTTAAGTGTTTCAAATTTGTTCTATGTGGATTTGGTAATCTGCATGGTGAATTCAATATTACCGAAGTTGAGTTCACCTATGTGATGCCGCTATTTTCATGGTATATCTTGGATATCACTCACCAGATATAACTGTGACAAAATTGCCCATTCAAAATGTATGTTGTCAAAATTCTTTACATTTATCACTGACCTTGGCGGCACCCACATTGGTGTTGGTATGTAACTTGATCCATGAAATGGTTGGTATGGTGAGACAAGTTCTCAAAAGATTCTTTTTACCAAAATCTTTCTTTTTACTTTCATTATCAACCAATCAGGGACAGTCAAACCATGTATACTCTATTTTATCTCCACTGATTTATAGTATGGTTCTCATTCTTTCATATCTGTAGTAATGTTAGTCCTTCAACAACTCTCAATGGTTGTATGCCTTTTTCGACCATGCTGACTGGACACAGTGTAAGATAATGTTCAAGTAACAGAAATACCATGGGATAACCAGAGAACAATAAAATCAAATAAAATGGTCTAAGTTTTGTGTGTGTGTGATCTTCAGTGAGGAAGTGGTGGCGGGAGGAAAGCCATTGTTAAATATCTCCCTAACACTTAAATATCTTGTCACTCTTTCTTACTGTTCCACTCTGTTAAGGCTCTACTGAAATCAAAATACCCAAAGAGATGTCATCTCTAGTTGTATAGCGATTATTACTGTGATGTCATTGGGCATGGTCACGTGGTTGTGGTGGGGTCGTGGTAGGGATGGCAGAAAGACTGTAGGCTTACTCCATATTTGACAGCTAATTACGATGTTGTCAAAAGAATTAAAAATTTTCTAACAATTCAGTTGGACTCGGATTATATACTTGATTCATAGTCAATGAACAGGTTCTAAAACTGATGTGTTTATTTTGGAACCATGTTCCTCCATCACATTCAAAGGTGAACTTAGAACAGTTGCATCCTAAATTACTATTGTGGCTACTTTAAATGTTACTTAATGTGAGACTTTAATGCTAGAACTCAAAGCTTCAGTGATTTTTGGGTTAAAAAATGAATTTCTTCTCAAACAACTCAATTTGGTGCAGATTACATTGCTTTTTAATGATACTGAGAATTCTTGATGTGTAAAAATTGCACAAGAAACGAACAACATCAGATCAGGAAATTAATACCGCTTGGGAAAAACTGATAGGAATATGCAGAAATAATGATAGTATTATTTAAATGGAATATGTGGTTACAATACGAGTGCTGGTTCTATAACTTTGCAAAATACATCTCGTACAACTATTCTGTTGTTTCTAACAACACTCTGTAATATGGTAATAATTTTTGCACACATGAAGTTGACCCACTTTTTACTTTAGTCCCTTGCTAATTAATAGTTTTAGATTTTACTACAAAACTAAGCACATTTTACCTTTTGACAATAATACATGATCACAAATATTTAGATTGTAAGAAAATAGAAGTTACAATTTTATTAAAAGTATTGGTACCAGTAAAACTAAAGGAGATGGTAAAAAAGAATCAGGATGAACAGATTAGTAGTGTAGTAAAGAATCCATATATCAGAATGACATCAAGTATTTTTTCATCAATTTCATCATTAGTTAATGACACTGCTTCAAAATGTTGTGTACTAGATAATAGAAATCCAATTTGTAATACAAATACCAAATGATGGCTTGGAACTAAGTGCCAAAGGGTCTTCAGAAAATATCAACATCCTCAAAATATACATAGGAATAACCAACACAAACAGGACAAATTTTATCCATCTTGCTTTGAGTTTACACATTTCAGTCAGTTTCTTATGTTTAATGTCATTCAATTTTTGCACACAGAGAGCATGTACTTCATTTGGTAATACATCTGCATGATGTATAAGTTAGTCTCGTTATTCTTTTGTTGCCATAGTGGTTCTGCCAACTAGAAATCTACACACAATTATGTTGTATGGGGATTCTCTGATGTTCCCTATCAGCATTAATCTGTTGTTTCTGAATTTAATATGATGCTCCTCCTCTGTGTACGAATATTATTCTGTGCTGAGAACTCCCTTTCATTGCCTGCTGTCTGAAACGCATATGCATAACATGCTTGAACAAGTAACATCTCACAGGTATGGCCCCATGGGTATTCTCTCTTTGATATATCTGTTCCAAAGTGAAAAGTTTTCACTAACATGAACTCTGCCAAAGATTCACTTCCTTGAATCAGTGCTTTGCTGCCTCTTATGCCAGAATTTTTTCTCTTCCATAATGCTGTATTAGGGTTTTAAGTCCAACATTCCCATAGTCTGCCTGTTGAGACATGGGTATCTTGAGTTATAACCGGCATCCTGTCCATCCAACCACAGGAGTCTGCAGTTTTATCAATAAAGCATGACGAAATTTCTGACAACATGAAATCACCTTATCGGTATTATAATTTAACACAAGGAATGCAAGCGTGACCACAACCCTCCGCTCGATTCGACTTTTCTCACGCGTCTTTTATCGCTTCAGAATCGCAAGAAAACTGAAAAATTACACATATCCATTCAAAAAACAATAACGTACCAATGCATAACTCTCGGACGACCATCGCATCAATCCAATCCGGCGAATTAACCTTTATTTTCACCATTACGGTCACAAACCCTGTAAAACAGAACTCATTACAGGAAGTAGCCCATTTTTACCACGGGCTAAATAACGTCATGAAACTAATTTTACAACATAAAATGTTTAACTTGTTTTTTATTTCAGATTGTATCATTTGATAATTTTTGTATAAATTTCCAGAACAGAAATATGCAGTTAAAGTTCGGATAGTACAAATAACGGTTGATGATGTCATCACATCTCAAATATTAAAGCCTAGAAGGATGCTGGACCCGGAAGATTGAAAAATGTGTTTGATCGACTTTCTAGAGGTTGCCACCTGGTAAGATCATCTGTTGTACTGAGTTTTTTGCATAACAGAAAATGATAGTGAAGAAGAAAATATTATACTTGTATGAGAGATGTACTATTTATGACGATGATGATGATGATGATGGTGATGATGATAGAGAGAAAAATGAACAATAGGAAAGGAGAAAAGCTGTTGCTTTATTCCACTGATCACAGGAGTCTGCAGTTTTATCAATAAAGCACGATGAAATTTCTGACAACATGAAATCAGTGTGTGCGTGTGTGTGTGTGAGAGAGAAAGAGAGAGAGAGAGAGAGAGAGAGAGAGAGAATAGTTGTGACGGAGAAAATCAATACGTAATACGATACGTTACAATTAATGACGATGTGAGACAGAACAAAATGATTCTTGTATGGTTTACCGATGATGAGAGAGAGAGAGAGAGAGAGAGAGAGAGAGCAAAGGCTGATTATGAATGAAGAAATTACTTATCTTTAGCATTTATGGTAATACTGACGTTAGAGAGATAAAATGATACTTTACCTGATAATTATACCATTGATGATGATGAGGTGAAAAACATGGTGGTGGTGAATGATAAAAAAAGGGACCGCGAATGATAAATTTATAATGTATGACGATGAGAAAGAAGAAACACTTGTGAATACAATATTGTTTACTAGAGATTTACCATCGTTAATAATGACGACGACAGTGAAGAAGGCGAGGAAAGAGAAGCATGTTTCACTGTTTAATACCTTGCTTGTGCCAATGAGATAAAGATTTGTACCAAAATTGTAGAAGTTCATCTAATACCTGAAGAATTTCTGTCAAAGGTCCGGGAAGGTTAAAATATTCAATCTTCAAAACTACCCCCCTCTCTCTCTCCAATACACACATGTATGTATGTATGTATGTATGTGTGTATATATGAGGCATGTCATAATCGACATGTCTTGACATCGATGGGATCGGTCAATGTTTAATTTGTCTACTGGTGGCATCGTTTATTGAAAAAACATGTGTGCAACTGTAACACATGTATATTACTTTTGGTCAAGTTATCGTCAACAAAACAATCACGTCTTTAAGAAACATTACAGTGATGAATGCTAAATATATTAATTGTCTTTAGTATCCAACAAATACTCAGTACAAGAAATGTCCTAGCCCTAGTTCCCTAATTACATTAATTGTACAACATAGAATGTTTGCAACCATTCTTGCCTGACCCAGAAATACGAAGTCACTACATATATTTTGCATCTTATTTGCACCTGCATTAAGTCCAAGAACTGTTTTCCATATATCAACAAAAGAATTCAAAAGAAATTTCGTATTTATTATTTTTTTCAGTGAACAATTCCACAGTCAACATTCTTTCATTAATTTCAAGGTCAAAGGTTTTGAAAACTAGTGTCTACTATCCATCTGCTAACAAAATTCATAAACGCAATTTTTATAAAACAGTTTTATGAAATATCTGCATATAACTATACAGTGCATGAACTTTATATATATAGATATATATATACACACACACACACACACACACAGAGTAGGTGAGTCGATTTCAATAGTCTTCTCTCCATAAAATAAGGTTCAAGTTTAATGGTTTTCACCAACTTCTTGCACTGCATATTTATTATGGGCATGACTGAGTCCAATGTGTCAGAAAAATAATGTTATTTTATAATGTGGTGTGCGATTTCTCAATAATTAATGACACGATTTCAATATTTTGCAATTACAAATCATCACACGAGCGCGCGCGCGCACACACACACACGCGAGAGAGAGACAGACAGACAGACAGACAGATGATGCAGATAATACAAAATACTAAAATTATCAGGATTAATGTGCATACAATGCGAGGACAGTCTGAACGCTATCAGCAGCTGTATGTATGCATTCATGTATGTGCAGACTGAGAGCATTTTTTTTTACAACTTTTGAAAATAGTAGTAATATAATACTGTAAATAACATTTTCATGATGCATTCATTTTTCTGAGCAAATTCAACAAATTGACGGAGTCCGCATTATTAAATTTCCCTAGTATTAAAAGATAACAGATTCTGCGTCGTGTTCGGAACGATTATTAGATCCTAACGCATATTCACTGCAGGGTAGAAACTGGTAGAAATAGGCTACTTCCTGTAATGAGTTCTGTTTTACTGGGTTTGTGACCGTAATGGTGAAAATAAAGGTTAATTCGCCGGATTGGATTCATGCGATGGTCGTCCGAGAGTTATGCGTTGGTACGTTACTGTTTTTTGAATGGATATGTGTAGTTTTTCAGTCTTCTTGCGATTCTGAAGCGATAAAAGACGCGTGAGAAAAGTCGAATCGAGCGGAGGGTTGTGGTCACGCTTGCATTCCTTGTGTTAAATTATAATACCGATAAGGTGATTTCATGTTGTCAGAAATTTCGTCGTGCTTTATTGATAAAACTGCCGACTCCTGGGATCCAACTCGTACATCGGACTCGCACTCAAAATCAATTTTGGGCTCAAAATCACACACTGGTATTTCCCGTGACATTTTCCTAATGTTCAACAGACTGATATACATGAAATTCATTGTCATTATAGCTATCACCAGCCAGTATTTGCCGACTGAAAACGACGTCTGACTACAAACCCTTTTGTGATTCAGCCATTTTGGTTTCCTGTGTGGCCCTTATTTGAAACACGCATATGTAAAATTTCCTTGACGAAAGTAAGGTTCAAACCACCATAAAATGCTTGTTTCAGGGCCCAATGAACCAATCAAATTTAGTTTAACAGCCATTCATGTCGAACCGAAGTATCCACCTATTTTAACGTTTGTCTTCCTGAATCTGGATGCCGCATCAAACGCTCAGTACTGCTACTGGCAGCACGAATTACGTCGCAAAATGCACTTTTCAAGTTAAAAGTTGAAAAAAAATTGCTTACTCCGCAAAGCACATTTTATATCCGCGACGTTGACGTAATTTGCGGAACGCGTATCAGTTTTAAAAGTACGCGAATTCGTACAAATTTGCATAGGTGCACTCGCGTGTACTGGCATCATTTTCTGACCCAATGTTTTATTCACGTTAGACCGCTAGGAGGGGGTTAGATGCGATTTGAAATATATATTCGTTTGGTGGGTTTTTTTGGGGGGGGGGGGTTTCCTGACAACTCCACCAGCGATTTCTCATTTTTCTAACACAACCCACAACAGAAGTGATATATTCGTTTGTTTGTTTTGTTTTTTTTCTTCTGACAACCCCACCAGCGATTTCTCATTTTGTTAATACAACCCACAACAGAAGTGATTTTCCTAATCAACCTTCCACTGTCAGAATCAAAATAGTTTGAAACGCAACCTCCTACAGAAATTGTTTTGAAGTGCCGTCCCCGAGGGATATATGTTTGCAATCTACAGTCATGGACCAAAAGTTAAAGACACGATCCTGATTTACATAACATTGATTTGAAAGAAACAAAAATGCTATTGTGTCTCAGTTTTGTGGAGTCTTCAATTTTATGTAGTATTAAAAATTACCAAAATATGGCACTGTTAAACTTTTTATACCATATATAATAATCATTGTGGAACTAAAGGTTCTGATGATAAATTGTCAGTATACGCACTTACAAGCAACATCCAAATTCAAACAGTATAGACCCTGATCTGTCAATGCATTATGCTCTGGCAGATTAGGATCTGTGTTGTTCTACTGATTACTCCTAATTACATAGACCAATATCTGCCGGCTCTATGAGACAGACCAGATATTTTGAAGGGGAAAAATTATTTTTCGATTTCATATTTCGATTCTTATTTATTCATTTTTATCTAAACCCTGATAGGGCTATATAATTCTGTAGCACATGATCCTGCAGGACTAAATTGTTTGGGAAAAGAAATTTAAACTGTACTTTACTTTTAAGTAGTCTTTATTTTAATTAGGCTTGGTATTCTGCCTTTTTTACCATCAATTTTGAAATACCACTGAAAGCGGTTTTGACCTGCATGCCATTCTGTTTCTGTCCATCCTGCATGTGTATCAGGCTCGTAGTCAGCATCATTTTGTGTTCAAAATCACTTACGCTACATCCATTAACACTTTCCCAGCTCCAGTAATATGATACAGTTCAAAACTTTAAAAAATCACTGTCACTGTCATCAGTCAGTTATTGCCAATAAAATCATTTGAAGATGAATCACTCTGGGAATCAGTCCTTTTGTGTTTTCTGGGTAGCCCATGTATTATTAAACATGCAATTATAAAACTTCCTTGATTCAAGGTTCAAACTATGACAGAATGCTTGTTCCAAGGCCCAATACACCAATCAGATTTAGTTTCAACAACCATTCATATAAAGCCAAAGAACACAGAGGTGTCAACAGTTGACATGTCATGAGAAGCACTATGATACATCTGTCAGCAGCACAACTTATGTTGGGACAGTTCAATTAAAAACAATTGTATGCTTCACACAATACATTTTTATATGTGCAACTTTCGACCAATGTATGGGAGTTCTCGCACACCACTGCTATCCAAGTGCATGAATTTGTACAAATTTTGCACAATTTTAGCTGCATTTTAATGTATGGGATGAACACCATATAGGTAGAATGTAGCAGAGCACGCTCTGCTGATAGCTGAATGTTACATGATTACATGCAACCATCCCTGTCCAGTCCTAAAACCACAAAATTGTATTACTCAATGCTTACATAATCCAGCTTTCACAAACCACACATTCAGCCAGCCAAATTGAAATGTACATGGGCAGAAAGTGTTCACCATTTTCTTTTATACCATTTCTTCCAAATGAAAAGCTGTTTCCTTCATAAACTCAAATTACTGTCATGTTTCTCAGTACGAGACAATGTTCACTGAATACTGCTGTGCAGCTTCTGTGATGATTGTCTCCCCCTCCACAAAATGTGGACTTTATTCTTTCTTCCTTACCAAGCATTCTGTGTACTACTTTTGTCTTTCCCCAAGAAATTTCTAATTCTGTCCAACTTAATTTCAGTCATTAATAAAAATGCATGAAAAAAGACAAAACAAGACTTGTAGACTGAATATATTCATTTTATTATTCCTATTGATCCCAGGTGAAGAGATACAAATGATGCCTATAGATAATTAATACATACCATACAGTTTTCACACCTTACAATAGGGGCAAATCCAGTAACCTGGCAAAGAAAAACCAACCAGTGAGTTACCTGCCCATGTCAGACTTGGGGAAGGGATACAATAGTATTGCACACATTAATTTGCAAAATCTATATTAGGCTAGTACAAATGTTACTTTCTTGTCAAAAATAGTGTTTTTTTGTTTGCTGCATTTCTAATTTTGTTGGGAATAAACAAAAATTACTCTGACCTTGAAAAGTACAGTTTCTTTCTTCCTGAAGACATTTTATTTTTACCCCCCCCCCTTTCAATACTGACAATTTATCATCAGAACCTTTAGTTCCACAATGATTATTATATATGGTATAAAAAGTTTAACAGTGCCATATTTTGGTTAAGTCACCCTACCATCACTCTCTGCCAAATTAAACAATAAAGACCAAACAATGAAAGTTTGACGTCTGGCTACAGACAAGTAAATCAAGGTGTAAGGAAGTTCAAATTCTGTTCCGTGTCAGTGCAATACAGTCTAGATCTATTCCATTTAAATTTGTACGAACCAGAGGAAAGTTCAAATTCTGTTCAGTTTCAGTGCAATACAGTCTAGATCTATTCCATTTAAACTTAAACCAACCAGAGGCAAACTTACATTGCCAACTCCTAGTAAACCCCAACAAGCCTTTCGTGAAAAAAAGGTAATACATCTCAGTTTTCTTCATTCACACATGACATGCTCTGATTTGACATGGATTAAGAACAGTACCATTCTGGATTTCTCACATTTAAGATCAAATGGTAGATCTAAATAGCTGATTGGTGTTACAATGTTGTAATACTTCACGAGACAGACTTGAACAAAATGAAAGACACCTCGTTTTAAATACATTAGAAATTTCATTTCAGTACTCCCAACAAGGTCAAGACAAGTTTTGTAGTGCAACAAAACCAACAAAAGCCGTTTCAGCTGCTAATGTGATTGCAATACTGATTTTCTAAATTGTGAATGCTGAATCTAGATTTTCAAAATTTTCCAAGGAACTTAAAAGTTATTGATTAAAATTTAATTATACAAAATTCAACTATAATGCTGTTGAATACAGTGATAAATCTGTGAGTAGTTAGAATAAAAATTGCCACACACATAAATTACAAATTAGAAGCTGCTTCCAAGTAAAGCCATAACCCTTTTATATCCATTACTCTGATCTACATGCAAAGATAAAGGGCCATGAGGGACCAAGATTTCATTCATTTATATAAAGTCTCATGAACTTCTTGCTCTTTGGAAACTGGTATACCTACCTGATGAGATCTTACATTACAGACCAGTGTCATTCTTCAAGACTTGCATTACAAAAAGCAAAGTATGAAATGAAATACAGCTGTTCTTATATAACATCTAACGATACAGTGAAAATTACAGTATTTGTTTGAATTTTCTTTGTTAAATGAGAACATTTAAATTAATTTGCATCCAGTTTCATGACTAGTGATGTTGGTTTTATTTTCTTCACATTTATAGCAATATTCCAAAGATTCCAAAAGATTGTTTTCCTTTGTGCCTGAAAGGTCCATGTGATACATCAGATATCATTTCTCCTGACAACAAAGTAAAAAGATCTGAAGTTTGTTTGTGAAGTGCACCCCCTTAATTTAAGTTGCAAAAAACCATTTAATGAACCAACCTGAAGCTTACGCATTGAATGAAGGACTTCTCCCTTTAAACACCATGACACAAATCAACAGTATTATGTAAAGTACAATAGTGCACCAAATATGGTGTTATATGTACTCCAACTGATGTAAATTTCAAAGTACATTAATAATAAATAGGATTTAAAATGGTTTTGGCTTTAAAACTCTGATTGCAGTATTAACTATAACAGCAAAATCGCTCTCTAGCAAATCACACACGCTACAAATGACTAGACAAAAAATACAATCAAAAATGAAATTTAAAAAAAAAAATTAAAAAGTGCAGGCAATGTGAGGCTGAGGCTCTGGTCTAGAACTGTAACCAATTTACAAAAAAGTGAACATTACTGAGGAGAGGAACTGTCATCTATCCCATACCCATATGAAAAGAAAAGGCTTTAATAAATTAATCTATTTTGAAAACACTGAACTAATCCTTCTTCCACCTGAATGACAAGTTTGAACCTGTCATAGTCAATTGTAAACATATTAATTGCCAATGTTACGTGATCTTCCATTTTTGTCCCAACATGTAATTTAAATAAAAGTTAATATTAAATTTCACAGCATGAAGAAAATGAATGATACATATTTCTTGAACATATTTTATTTTAGTTCTTGTTTTTAATTCTGGACACATCTCACAAAAACTGTTGTCTCGAAAGAAAACAAACAAAGCACATGTCCCTAATATTCAGGGCAACAAATTCATATCATCAGGCAACCACAAATACTACACATGTTGCCAAGATGTTTTCTTGCTGTTGTCTTTGTTACGAGTTTAAGCTTTTTTTATCAGTACCGCTTCAGAATGACCACAAAACCAAAAAACAGGCCTTCACAGCTGCCTACCCTGTTTGCTGATGTAGCATACAAGAGATTCCTCATTCTATGTGCTTTCTTGCAACACAAGATGTGCCCCATCATCCTATAATTCTTACTTGAAATATATATGGTGAGCACCACTGTGCCATGTTCAGATAAAAAGGGTCTAGGCTAAATAAGGGTCAAAATAATGTAGAGTGATCAAGCCCTGTTACATCTTTAACTTTTTGTTTTATGTGGCCATATCTACTAGTTTAGATATTAATCTGGATTTATAAATCCATTTGAGTTTGAATATCACTAATGCTGTGTATCCAAATCTATCCGGAGACACCAGTTTATCCAAGACCTTTTGTCCAGGTAACTGACAAATTTATACAGAATAAATGGTGTATCCACAAAAGTTGGTCAATGTGACTGGAGAGTCCATATAAGATGTATCTGTAGCAACATTTTACTGAAAAAAGATTACATCACTGATATGCTTTTTTATTGCATGTAATTTCATGGAATTCAACACTGGTGGCACGAAACCATACACACAAAATGGAGAGTCTGTGTTCAAGCAGACTTTTTTTTTTAAATGGTTGGTAAAGACTTGAAAAAGACATGTACATAAACTATAAATATTCCCAATACAAATATTCACATAATTTTTCATTATCAGTTATTTCTGTTTATAGTATTTGTTTAATGGAATGTACAGAATGAAATATCTGACCAGAGCTTGGAGCCTCAAATAATAATGCAAAATCCTTAAACACTATGTGCACATGAATAAATACTATTAACTACTGTTAATGTTGAAATGTAATGCAATTCAAGCTTAACTACCAACACATTAGTTAACCTCACTCTCTCTTAAAAAAAAAAAAAATAGATATATATAGACAAAAATTAGCACTGGTGATATGCAAACACTTACTTTTTATTAGTCTATTATAGCATATAAGAAACAAACTGACAGATAATTTCTTCATTATCCTGTCCCTTCTCAACTGCCATATTGCTATCAGTACCAGTCTGATTTCATTTCATATCCCAAAACTCTTTACACGACTTTCAATCTATAAAATGCATCAAAGGAAAACTACCTTACAAAGTAACTGTATTACTGAAACCCAATCCGCAAGGTAATTTGCACCACAGAAAATATTCGACTGACCAAAATCTACTTTATCACTGGAAAATTTCATTATTTTTTTTCAAGCAATACTAACTTCATATGGACATTCCTTGGTTTAAAGTGTATTCCTGATGCAGACTTAAGTACTTCCCATCATTCACTCACCCAAAGTTAATCAATATTTAACAATAATTTGTTTGGTAAAAATATTAATGTACTCTCCAAGAACATCATTTCAGATTTGATCCAGAATTGTTTCTCTTAATTTCCTACACAGCGTCATGAAAAATTATATTTTTATAAAGGATACAACATAACAATTTTCTAATTAACATTTTATACAATTTTATACAGTGCCTTGGTATTAAAGCCACTAGGATACAAAATATCTAACTTATGAATCCAATAACTTTCTTTTATCAGTGCATTGAGACATGAATAGACTGATTTTTATCTTCTGAAAGTTATTGGATTCAGAAGTTAGATATTTGTAAATTGTATAAAATGTTGATTAAAAAATTGATATGTTGTATATCCTTTATAAAAATGTAAATGTATGTATGACTGTTTGTCTCCATTTTATTATTTTACTGATTCAGTTTTCATTCGTGACTCGTGTATCTTTTTGATCCTGTCATGAATAAAAAAAAATTATGATGATGCATATTATTTATGACATTATGTAAATGACATAATTGTTATTTTAAACATTTTTCAAAACATTTTGTGCCTGAAGAAGCATCCAGTAAATGCGAAACTAGTTGAACATAATTATCAGAGTTTGAGTAGTTTTCTTAAATCCCATTTCAGACTGTTTGTATTAATTCTTTAATTTAATTCTGTATTAATTCTTTACAAGTTTTGAAAAGACTTTCCTACCTACTACCATATTCTCCAATGCTAAAAGATGCCTAAAAAGCTCAGTACTAAAATGATATATGGGTTAATATGAGATCATAATATGTAACAATAAGAAAAATGAGAAAGTAGATGTGATGTTGCGAAATCAAATACACAAGTGAGAAATGCAAACAAATACAAAGCATTATGTATGGTCAAAATACAATAAAAACAAACCATAAATAGGACAAAATCACTACTGCTATATCGACCTACTGAGTACAAACCAAATTTTACAACTGAAAGAAAAAAGATCTGGAATATTGTTATCCTAGGTTATGTGAAAATATTGGGCATGAATGCTGGGGGAAAAGCCTTGGTACAATATGCATTAGACTTTAATTATAAAAATATTACATTTACCCAAGAAAGCTTTACAAAAAAAGGCAGAAAAACAATCACTAATCATCAACAAACTCAGCACAAAAGAGCTAGGTTCACCACTACTGGAATTTTGTCCAACACCTATGGCACATTTTAATGCCAGCGTTATGACAACTTTCCAAAAACATTCCGGTTATTATATCTTTCCTCTCATGTACAGAAAAAGATGGCTAAAATGTATAATAAAGTGACAACTAGATGTGTGCAGAAAATAATTTGAACGTAAAGAAAGGATAAAGTCTTGTGCCTTTTCTTTCAGAGACAATGACTACATTTATGCAATAATATCAATCTAGATTAAGAAATTTTTAAAAACATTAAATTACTGCATATGCACTAATCAAATTTCATCCCAAAACTATTTCAGACTAGCTACAAAAGGATACAAAATTTTATAAAAAAATTGGTAAGACTGTTAGGCTGTATCATCATGTGTGACTCGATTTTATCTCCAAAATTCTGACAAAAGCAATGGTTTGATCAGTTCTTAAACTGAAAAATCCCATCAACATAATTTTTTAGTTCTTCAAAGCTATTATCTTAATTTAAATGTGAAAATGTTTCATGATTTTAAGTGGTGAACCCAGCTGTCTTGGTTTATATTCATCTTACATCATCATAGCTGCTTCAATGAAATAATTTCACAAACTCAAAGATCAAACATTAAAAGAAACTACCAAAATTACAGAAATGGTAGCATTTCATTAAGTCTTTTCAGCTGCAATGTGAAATAAAAAGTGTTTCCTTATTTTCAGTCTTTCATGTGTTTGTTTTTTTTCTTTTCTTAAAGGGTAAATAAAGAATTCAATTTTGTTATTCCATTTCAATTTACTTCATTATCTACTTTTCAAAAATTAAAAATGAACACATACCAAGACCAATGCCCCTTACAAT
This sequence comes from Megalonaias nervosa, assembly GCA_016617855.1. Taxonomy (NCBI): domain Eukaryota; kingdom Metazoa; phylum Mollusca; class Bivalvia; order Unionida; family Unionidae; genus Megalonaias; species Megalonaias nervosa. The sequence goes on along the minus strand of JAECUM010003501.1, from coordinate 86,961 downwards.
ATTATACATGTCATTCGTAATAATTTTTTAAAAAAGTGTACAATCAACTGTTACCCATTTCATTATATCCATATTGACAATAATGTATATTACACTATCACTTTTTTACATGATGAATGTTGACCATGATAAACTTGATGAAATGACTGGAACTGATATAATACCAAAGCTGAGTATAGGATCATTAATCACAAAATATACAGGACACCAGATTTAATATGTGCATTTATGATATCCATGCAGTGTTTGTTTTTGGTATGGTTCTGTATCAGGTCCAGAGCACCCTATGGGGTAAGCAGGTTAGAAATTCAGTGCAAAAGTCATGCAAATCATTTCACAGTAACGTGGATGCTATGACTTTGCAAACATGTTTCACTTCATCACCCAAGAGTCAAACAAACAATAAATGTACTCGACCTGCTCTGCAAAACTATGCAAACAGATCTGCCAGTCCTCTCTGTAAAAAAAATTTCACTCAAAATAATGAGTAATGGATGTCACTCTCGATTTGGAAACGTTGTTCAAATGTGCAAATGCACCCTTTTGATTGGTCTTTTTATGACAGTGGGGGTCAAAATTACTGCTTGTCCTATCTGATTTCAACCAAACCTGTATGGATCCTGACCTGCTGGCATACTACACAATGCAAATCAAAGTCTACACAGTTGGCAGAAAAGTGCATGCTCTATACAATTATGACACCCAAAATACAAGTAGTATTACTGGAAAAAGATAACTCTAGAACTCTGAAAATGTACAGTACTGCACCTATAGATTTTGGACACAAAATGGCCCAATCAATGAAAAGATGCCCATTTTTCATCCACTTACAAAAATTCCTATGCGAGATAATTCCTTTTAAAGCATAAAGATTTTGCTTCCTTTAATCAGATGTTGATGTACATTGTATTATTTGTAATCTGCTGCTCCTTAATAGCCAAGTAGTATCTGAAGAGAATGGTTTGTTTTCTTCAAAGAAAGCATTTTTTGTACTTGCCTTGAAAGTAGTAAACATTGATGATTCAAGTCTGAACAAACAATCAATTACTTTTCATGACCGAGAATTGTGTTCATATCTGAGAACTGTCTCCTTGACAAGACTGGGAATGTAAAGAAAATGGTCCAAGAAACTCTACTAGTTAGAATTTAGCCATAATTAAATGACATGATTATAAGCATATTGATCTCTGAACATAAAATGCTTCATCTTCAAGAATTCCATTGTAATTAAGAATTTAACTTCTTAATTGACATAACTCATTAAGTCCCAAAGCTTGAAAATCAAGCACTGCATAAACTGCTGCTGCAAAATGATGGCTATTCATATAAAGTGTGTAATCGATTTTCAAGATTGATGGCTCCATGAATCCTGTAAAATATTATATGTCAGTACTTAAAATCTGAAATAGTTAGAAAAACAGTAACAAATCTCATGTGATAAACTATATTTTAAAACATTTACAAACACTGTCAAAAGAAGAGTGCATGAATGCTTAAGTAGTTAAAATTCTGGTGTTATAAACCAACAAGTTCTTGTCTTCTGCAACACATAATGCAATTTTAGCCACTGCAAATGCTAGGTACCAAGCTTGGTAAATGTTTGTAATTACTGGTACATAAACTCAGCCTTTGGGTAATTTATCAGACTAAAATGCATTTAGGCACAGACACCGGAAAAAATAGAATATGTGCTATAAATTACATCACTACATGGCACAATACATGACAAGTTTAATACTTTACAGCACTTCTGCTAATGGCATAAATGGACAATGAGAAAAATGTACACAACATGCCAAGAATATGCATTGAGCATTGTGAGACAAGTGTTACTAATTACTGATTAACTTAAATATAATTATAGCTAAGATATTAGATGGAAATATTTTACATCTTAATGGCTATTATGAAAGTAATATTTCTGACACATTTCAGACAAGAAAAGTTGAAAACTGAATACTTTTAACTAAATTCACAATATCCCTATTTTGTATTTTTCTTTTCCTTTTTTTAAATTTAAAATAAATGAACCTCAATAAAAAATATGTACAAGATCAAATATTCAACTCTCAATACAACAGTCAGTAGAAGCACTTTATGGCACCTTAGAACAATAGTGCTTATATGATGCCAACAAGAATTGAGGCATTTCATAATATGTACTATTGGCCTTGAATAGTATCATTAAGACTTTCATATTCATGCAAGACATTAACTTACAATGAGTCTTGATGTCAATGCACATCATGAAAAGTAATTTATTGTTTTTACAAAATATAATGGACCATGGAAAAAGAGAGATATCCAACCAGACACAACGTTTCTGGTCAGAAAGTATCTCCTGGGAAAGTGTCAATTAATTCTAAGTTACAAATCTCAGACCTAATTTACACAACAAAAGCCATTAACATCTGATTAAGCTCGATAATACAAAACAACAAAAAAGGCAGTAAAATGGGTACTATAACATACAACACAACAATACTATGTGGTGGATTAGTATATAACAACAATGCGAATAAAGCATAACCTGTGACATCATTTGATTAGTTAAAAATGGACAAAATCTGAAATCTACATATTTAAAAGTGGTACACAAAAAGCCCACAATAAGAGCAATTAGTCTGCCACTATTATGTTGATTGGAATATTAGCACCTTGGAATACTAATAACATGATCAATGAATGTGTTTGCAACCAAGTTCCAATATTCCATTGCCAAGAACCTGAACCGATTCCCAAGAAGCAGCAAATTAAAATCTGTCTATAAATAAATTGTACAAAATGAACACAAATTCAAAAGGAATAAGGAAACTAGCATCAAATGCCCCCAAAAATGGCATGATATCTTAAATTTTGTCTTCTGACAACTAACCTACACAATACTTTCAAATGTGGCGGGAACAGACAGTGCTTTTTCTTTCACTACACAATACTTTCAAATGTGATGAAGCAGAAATAGTCTTTTTTCTTTCACTACCTGCAAATGTGAAGAAGCAGAAACAGTGATTTTTATTTCAGCACACAATACATTCAAATATGGAGGGGCATAGGATATGTCCCCATCACAAGTGCTTGAAAATTATCAATTTAATGATACAAAATGATATCCACTGCTCTGACTGAAAATCTATTCAATGATTTCCCAACTTGATTTCTCACAAAGTAACACTACCGAAGTAGAATCAAATTTATAGAACCAAAGGAAACAGTTTCAAATCTGAACACAGCATCAAATATCCAAACCATTCAATGAAAGTATCTTTATATAGGCTACCACATTCATTTTTCAGCAGAAGGGGTATATTCACTTATCAAGAGTGTTAAAGTGCACCAGTATAAAAATAATGCTAAAAATACAATAAACCAATGGAGAAATCATTCATAATTGGTGATTTGAGGCCAAGGGTGCTTAACTTTATTTTTAAGACTGCTTCACATGGAACATGGATATAATTATTAAGTGCAAAAAGTAGTCATACTTTTAATCAGTCATGGCAGCAAGTAATTTTCTCCCTGTTCCTTGAATTTTTTCAATGAATACCATGTACAAATTTTCTGCAACATGGGTATTGTTCTAACCAAGCCTAAGCCAGCCATGACTCTTACAGTAAGGAGATTGAAATTCTGCAGTTCGGAATGGCTTATTATGATTGCTGATGAGTATCCAAGTCACATCTATGGTGGAACCATTCTTGCTTGGACAGATATCAACCATTAAATGGTCACTTGTCACAAACTGTAGAGAACAAAAGAAATGTTTGTCTGGCTTTCTCATTCTGAGCACCGTGCTACTATTGCTAGTCAATTGGTACAATATGAGATTACATCACAGCGGACTAATAACCAGGGTATAAAACAAGCACCACTCACCTCTCCCAATATAAAACCACACTGTAATTAAATACATTCAAAATGAGGGCATTATGCAACAAATACAAATAATCCTAAATTAGTGATGAAAAATTAACCAAAAACAAAACCAGAAATAGGTCAAAGGAAGAAGCGTGCCCCACCACAACACCTTAAATGGCATAAACATTGTGGTTGGATGTGAACAGTTAATACTCACTGCTGGTCTTCAGGACACTCAATATTTGTGCCAATTCCTAAAGCATGCAACAACTGATGGGCAGTTAGATATTTGTTACAAAGGATGTAATAAGTAAACTAGCATTAATATCATATATATAAACTCTTCAAAACAATTTTTTTTTTTAAACAATCAAATCACACAAGACTGATTATGTTATAGTGAAAGAACATTATTTAGTACTCCCCAAAATTCACAATTCTGTGTACCATGTAAAATTTTAATCATACATTCTCTGCAAATTTTGTACAATGCAAACATCATTACCAGGTAATAAATGAAATGTAAAGATGTAACAAATCTGAGTTCCTGATGACTAATAATTTTCTAATTATTATAAACAGAAGAAAAGTCCAAGCTAAAGCAATGTATTGGAGAGAAAAAAAGGTGCTGGCAAGGAACATTCTTACATTACATTAACTCAAACACACCATCCTAACTGACACACCAATATTAATTGCCAGAAACAATTGTTTCCTTTGGTAAAATATTGAAAATATTAATCATCACAAAAATATATGTGCATAAACACTACATTTACAATGTAATTATTCCAATTACAAATGATAAAGATATAACCTATAGTATCTACATTCACACTGTACACCCAAGTCCAAGTTCAATAAATACAGATTAAAAATTAGGGTGAAATCCATTTTCAATGAGTCTCTTTACATCTTCACATCTTATGTACAATTTCATCTACATTTTTATCTTTTAAAGATTTTCGGTTCTTTGAGACATAACATTCCATTCCAGTAATAAATGCATACAATAAAAAAAAAATCTTGCAAATTCATTAAGAAATCCAATGTTAATCTCCTTGTAGATGTAAGAAGTGTGCAAGAAAAATACATTTACATTATATGTCATGACAAATCTTAAAGTCACTGAAATTTAGCATAGAAAAATAACTGCCCACTATACTGACAAATTCATCCCTATATCAGCGATAATAACTACTGAGGTATAATAATTCATTCCATTGTGTGGCTACATCACAATAAAAAAAAAAGTGTGGAATTACAGACTGAACACTTTACAAATCACAGTTTAGTCATGCAGTACAAAAGATTCAAACTACCTGTTGAAAACATGATTTAAGTTCCACATCCCATATGTAATATCTATACTTTTGTATGCAATACAAGAAAATAGTGAGATAAAAGAAACTTTACACCAAATATCTAGCTGTACAATGAACTACAATATAATAGCATGCAAGAAAGATAAATGCGAAATTGATACAAGCTAATCTCTGTACATATTTCAATTTGTGCTGTGTTATCTGCCGATAAAAGATACTTTGCAGTTTCTAAAAAAAAAACAACAGAAAGCCACCCTCAAAATTACCACCAATAAAACCATTCTGGAACCCAACACAACATATCTGGCAATTATCTTTTTAAAACAATGTCCCATCTCTATTACCCACACCAGTATTGCTACCAATATATGCTAACAGAATCCTCTTAAACTGAAAAGATTTGTCTGCTAAAGCAAACATACAAGCAAAGCAAAAACATATCAAGTAAAAGGATTTTCTTTACCTATATTCTTTGTTCTGTTCAACTATAAAATTTCACAATAGAATCCAAAATGTATGTCAAGCTTGAAATTGGTATGCCGTTTTCATCAGTCCCCCGAGCTATATGTCTAGAGCAAATAATTTTGAAATCAGACTCAAAATTATGCATTTTTCAAAGAAAAAACTTTAGAAGATATGTGGCAGAACTGCCTGAACTTTGCTCCACATAAATGCCAAAGTCCACAGATATTTTTCAAGTACAAGCCACAAAGCTTATATTATCATCAAGTAGGTGAAAAAAATCTCATGCTCAGTTTCGTAATTATTGGGGTAAGGTCTCTATTCCCCAATCCTTTTCCTTCTCCACTTAAAACTAAATCAGAATAGAGCACAAGTTATGTAATAAAAATACTGCCTAAAAGTTATACATGCAGCTTCTGCACTCTCCAGATAAAAATATCTGAAAGTAAAATATAGTTTGTTACAAATCAATTAGTATTTAAGGCAACCATTCACAATCAGACGTGTCAAAACTGTTGAATTATAGAGCTAAAATCCAAGTGAAAGATCACATTTTTTAATTTTAAGAAAATAAAACACCTGGGTAATCCATCATCTCGTTGAAAGACAAAATTTTTGCCATCACAGATTAAGTTAAAAGACACAAAATTTTCTGAAATTAAAACATACACCTTTTTCTATCCAGCAAAATATTGGTAGGGTCGTCCTCTGTTGGGGCTGATGGGATAGGTGGTGTAAATCCCTGATGATGTGGTCAAACCTGCATACTGTGATGCAATCGGTGAATGATAGGTCACAGTAGGAAGAGACGACGTCTGCAGAACAGGATGCACGTGTGCTGGTAGTGGATGTGTGGTGTATTGCACATGTCGTGGGCTTTGATGCGCTGGGGGAGGTGCCAAAGTAGGTGAGAAGGGGCCATACTGACTCACCCCTGCTGGTATTGCCATCTGGGGTTGCTGATGTGCAGGTACTAGATAGTGATGAATCGGACTACCCTGCATCGTCTGTCTCCGCCGATAATCCCTAAAGGACATTATAATGAAAATTAAGTATATGACTGTATTAAATCATTGACTAATGTATATTTGAAAGCATTCAGAAAACCTAATCATCTCAGCTGGCATCAAGAACAACTTTTGTATTACACATTTTGTCATGCACAAAGATTACTTTTGGCAGACATCAAATTTTAAATGGTCTTTTCTAGCCTCATTACCTTTCTACTCACAACACTAGTGAACCATTCAGGCCGATTTTTTAAAGTTAAGGTTTCAGATCAGACTAGGCAGAAATCACAATATGAAAAATGTTTGTAGCAGATAAAGTACAATACATTCAGCGCACAGTTTTACAGCAGATAATGCAGACTACACTAGGAACACAGTTTTGCTAGTCATTTTTTAAGAGGTTCCTTGCAGCACAGTAACATGCAGCAGTTACTACACACAGTTCTTAAACTTTATAACATCAATAATGGGTCACAACAGAAGCACAGAACAATATGAAATTTATGATATCATTTTTGCATTTAATGTCAAAACAATGAAAAACAGTATCAACTTCATCACTAATTACAGAATGTTTTCATTGCTTTTTTTCCCCTACTGTAAAGGTATAGACACATTCTGTGCCTCAAAACAATTATTTAACAATGGAAACCATCTGGCCTTTGTGAACAGTCGGATAATTAGCAAAGTGTTCATAGGACACAGATGCCCTGCCTGCAATGTGAACATTAGGTTTGACCAAAGTCATGAGAGAACCAGATATTAGTCACTCTAACACAAGGGTGGGCAGAATATGGCTGGCAGTAAATACGCAAACATCTTACGTGTGTACACATATACCCTCCAACATATGAACTGGAAATATTATATCCCAACTTGCATTACATGTGAAGGAGTAAAATTCTGAGGGTCTTTTTTTTTTTTTTTTAAACACAAGCCTTGAATATAATACACCCAATGTGGTACACAACACAAAATATTGTTGACGATGTACAAGTATACTAAATTCCATCCCTTCCTCTCAAACAGCGTTAAAAGTATACAGCAGAATGGAAGGTGATGGAAGTAAAATACTGATCCCTAAATTTGACCTTGAAGACAGCACCCCCAATGTGGTATACACTTTTGGTGATGGCAGATTGAAACATGAAATTCCATCCCTCATTTAACACAACTTTAAAGTTAAAGAGCTGAAATGAAAGTATGACTGATGGAACTGTCAGGTGGATGGAAGCAAAAAGCTTGGGGGGGAAAAAATGTAGGGAAATACAAATTTTTAAAAAGTGATAATGACATGCCATTACCAAGTGAATGCCACGTTTTTAGGTAACACAGCACACCAATTAGCCAAGACTAATAACTTAATCCACTGAAATGATAAATAAGGTTACAACATTTACATGTGTATATGACTTAAGTAAATTGCTTGTAAACACTTACAAATTGGTAATCATGTAAACGAACATGTACATGGCTGTCATTTACACAGAAACTACCCATTACAAGTAAATATTTTTCCAGAACTCTGCTTATGAGGACTGTTTAGTAGGATTTTTCTGGTAATTCTTTCCTTCAAGCATGGACAATCTTCATACTGAATGTGGCATTGCTAGTAAATAGCCGAAGTTACTGAGAATAGGTTATGCCACACATTGGACAACATTATATCAGAATGATTTACTAATAATGCTGACAAATAGTTCTTCAAACTATATTTATGTGTTCATTAACAAACCATTTCACAAGAAATGTTTTTATTTTAGAGATAGTCTCAAGTTTGAAACCCACTGCAGTCACTTTAGATCCAACCAAAACATCCAATGGCATCACTTATCCAGGCAGTATGCCTGGTTTCGTTATCCATTTTTTTTAAAAACAAATTATGTACGTATATGAAATAAAACACAATATCGTAAAGAACCTAAGGATTTTTTTTTTTACCAACATTTTCAGATATATGCAATCAAGATAGATCAAACAAACTGAATCCTGTCAAAACAAGAGGTCAAAGATATAAAACAAATGAAATAATCTGAAGCTTAGCTAGGTTAGGCCTGCATATTGGCAATAGATTGCATAGCCAAATATACAGATCAGTTTTGACTCAGATTAAGCTCCATCATTTTAGTTACTGTATACTGTGTACATGTTTGCAAATGTTGGCAAATATTGCAGCCTTCATAATAAAAGTGTTAAACAGACGTATCCATTACTGTTACTTCTCTTCCTTACAGCCCTGAGTGCATCCATGCCACCATTTTAAATTACATTTTTTATCCTTTTTTTCCCGGGGGGGTGGGGGGACAATTTCCAATAAGAGGCCCAAGTGAGCCTGATATCACTCACCAAGCTTTATATCATGCAGAGTTTACTTTTTCTACAATTTCCAGATATAAATAATTTCTAAAGATTAAGGCATCATTATAGTCACTTGATCACAATCAAAGTCATCCAAGACCTCAATGATAATTAAGCCACAACAGATAAAAAGTATGGCTTCAAGAACAGTAAGACACCCTGCAAATGTGATTCAAGATCAACTCATTAATATGCATCAATCATTCTCATTATTGAAACAGTTTATGATCCTGATGAAAGAAACATATATTCGAAGTCTATCAAAATCAAATACAAGTTTCAAAAGGATAACAATCTTAGCCAAATAGATGCAAGATTACATATTTATATTCAGTAATCTCGCTCATCATCAAACCCATCAATATTCTGACAACACAAGCCATTATTTCAAGTCTGATCAAAATCTGATCTGAAATTTGGCTCCCAGAATGCTAACTAGTTCAGCCAATCAGATGCATGATGACCTAATTAATATGCATGGATCTCATTTAACGCTCATTATCAAACCCAACTGAGATCTTAATGATATAAGCATATATTCCAAGTCTGATCAAAACATGATCTAAAATATGGCTCCAGTGTTGTAACTAGGCAATCAATTAGATGCAAGATATGCTAACCAATATGCATTCTTGCTCCTTATTGATCCCAAGATCTTAATTTTATAAGCTTTTATTTCAAGTTTAATGAAAATCAGTTCAGAAATGTGGCTTCCAGTTGAGTAACAGACCCAGCTGATCAGATGGATCTCACTCATTACTAAATTCTTCCAAGATCCTAATGATACAAGTATAAATTCTCAGTTTGATCAAAATCAGATCCAAAATATAGCTTCCAGAGTGGTAACAAGCTCAGCCAAACTTGTGCAAGATTATCTCATTAATCTCACTCATTATAAAATCTATCCAAACTCTTGATATCAGTGTTTCCCTTACCCTCACTTGTGCATCTTAAATCTCCCAAGTGTTAATCTGACCTGCAGGTTTGACACCAAGGTTTGTTTTCTTACTCAATCTGACCTCCAGTTCTGACACCAAGTGGATTTTTTTGCTCTCAATCTTAAGCCCTTGGAGATACACTGTCATACAACCCATAGTGCAAGTTTTATCAAAATCATATTGGAAATATGGTTTTCAGCGGGGCAAAAAGCTCAGTCAATCAGATACAAGTTGTCCTAATTAATATTCATGGAGTCTGCCCATTATAGAACTTGTCTATGAACTTAATAAGAATATATTAGAAGTAAGATTGAAATTGGATCCAAAATATGACCTATAGAGTGGTAACAATAACCAAACGGGGACAAGATCACCTCATGAATATGCATGGTTCTTGCTCAAAATCAAGCTCATCAGAGAATCTGATGATACTAACCTATATGAAGTTTGACTGCAATCATATCAGAAATGTGGACTCCTAAATAGTAACAAGCAATTGTTAAAGAACCAACAAACAGATGCTGGGTCATACCAATAACCTCCCTTGGATTTACAGCCAAGTGAGCCACCAACTCAAATGTGCTTCTGCAACAAAAATATGATATTATATATGGGTTTTAGAAAAATTATATGGAAAATAATCCAGATGTCAAAATTACTGCAGCAAGATTTTTTTCAAAATAATATAAACGGATGGCTGCAAGGTCTACTGAAAATCTGTACCTGTGGAGGTCCACTTGTGAAGCTCCAGTATTGAGGAAAACTGGCTGTCCAAGATGGAGGCCATGTTGAAGCGTAGGGGACAATTGATTGGTACCCCCATTTGAAGGCCTTGTAGTTGGAATAAAGTTCAAATTGCCTGGCCGATGCTTGTGCACCAAGTTGGCAACATTACTGCTCTGATGTGCTGGTCTGTGTGTTGGGTTCTGAACTGTCCGAACTGTGGGTGAAACATAAGCCAATTTACCCTGAGCTGCCAGAGAGTTTATTTCAACTTCAAGGGGAAGTTTGACCTCCAATTTTGGGCTGTGACCACCACGATGTTTTTCTGAGCTGTAGCCTCCAAGCCATATTGAGGCTTCCTGCTTAGGTGTCACTAATAGTGGTGACACTCGTGCCTGTTCTCTGTGTTTGTGACTGCCCTCAACCATTAAATGGGATGGAACTAAGCTTCTGCGAATGTTATCAACACTTTGCTCATACAAATATGGGTTGTCAACACTGTGTGCATGACTTCTTTCAACCTCTTCATGCTTGATAGGTGTTAACATGATCTGCTTTTTGTTACTGTGAGAATTTCCAACATGTTCTTCATAATCGGACTCGTGGCTATCTGAGACAGTCACACAGTTGATGACATTCCTCCTCCCTCTAGGCGAGTCTAACAATGGAAAGAAATGGGGAGATGTTTAAGTTATCTTGGGAATAAAATGGAAATACGAAGAAACCCATTTTATCTGGACCATTGTATTACGCTTAATTATTACTATCCCCTTATCAGGTCAAAAAACAATGAAAGCCACACCAAAAAGCAATCCATAATTAAACTTTTCAAGTTGTGAGATAATCTATAGAAATAAATGACATGTAAAAAACAATGTACATGTCAGGTTTCATTTTAATCCTTCCCGTAATTCAGGAGTAGTGTTAACAAACTCATGTGAACAGGCAGATAGGTTGATAGACTTTAAGTTCATCTGGTCTTTGACCAGAACTCGAGTCTAACCTGTTTCATCAATAACACAAACATTTTATTTTGCAGTATCAGCATTGAGCTTATTTTCAATAATGAAAGATTCAAATCAGTTTACTTCTTTATCTACCTTAAATTACTACTTAAATTGTTCAATCACAAATAAAATGTAAATTGAACTGCTGACAGTTTCATAAGTCAAGTCATGACAACACTAAATGAATACAGTAGGCTTCCCTATCCAAAAATTTGTATGCATGCATAGATCAAAGCAAATATCTGTGATAGCTTTAATCCTAACTGATACATATAAATGCTTTCAGACCTGAATGCCTGGTTTCAAAGTTGATAAAATATATAGGTAAAAGGCCCATTTGCAAGCCTGTAAAGTTCTACATTTGAGTAGTGACAAACAGTACTTGTGTTCAATTTTTTAATCCCTTTAAATTATGTCCTTCCAAAATGAAGTAAATGTTTTAGGAGAATTAAATAAATGAAAGTTACATTTCAACACATTTTGTTGTACATCATGCAATATTTCTGCAGATATTTAAAATGGTGTTTATAGACATTTGGATCTGGTGACGAACAATAATTTTTAGATATGGAACATTATGTTGTTTTTTTTTTTAAATACAGCAGAAAGATAAATAACAACCAAACTTTCACAGACTGGAGAGTTTAACAAATAAGCTTGCATTTTCAATCAAACAGTTGAAAATATATTGAAATAAATGCAGACCCAAAATGTTTATATGTATAAAGCTAGCCAACATGGTGAGAAGAAATTGTGTACATTTAGTTTCCATAAAAAGCAAGCTCCTGAAATCCCATGCAAAACTCACCGAAAGTCTCAATCCCAGAGGAACTAGTGCTGCTACTACCACTTTGGGAGCCGACTTGATTACAACTGGTACTGCCAGATGGATGATGCTTGACCCGACTTCTTCCATGCCCTGGTGCTGATGTTGGCTGGTGCTGTGGATGTTGTCTGCAATGGACAAAGATGCTTCATCACATCGTGTGAAGAAAGATATAAATCCATCTCATATTTTTAGATTTCATTAAAAAAAGTCACAGCCCAGCAGCTTTGGACAAGTTGTGAGTATCACTAGGCAAGTAAAACTGTATGCTTTGCATTCTATTCATTACGCACTGGTAAATCTTGGTCAATCCTGTTTTTCTACTTGTAATTTCAGACAAACATCATATGCTCTAATCTGCAAGCCCATTATGATCTGTTAAGAGTTCTATGGATATTTTACAAACTGAAGCCCTATAAAGTCACACAGGCCTACTCTAGTTTAAATTTTTAAACCCTCACACTACAAAAATAAACTGATTGTGTCATAATTGCTCATCATACTTGCAAGCCCTTCCTGTATTTCTTTATTAAATCCTGCCCTTTATTTATATTTAAAAAAATAACTCAACCCCTTTTTTTCAAACTGAGGTGGACGGGTGAGGGACAAAATTTTTGAATACATGAATTGGACAAATATGTTGATGGAGTCCCATACAAGTTTACATACTAATACACAAAAATGAAAAAGATCAAGTAGGAATGACCTTTAGCTCATCATTAATTTCTCTGCACTTGGTTTTACTTCTCTAACGCGCAAAAGTAATGCAATATCAAAAAATTACTTCCTCTGTTACTCTCGTTTCAAGGTCATAGCAATACAACAAGGAATTGATAGTTGATCTGATGTGTACTACAGAGTCGAGGCCTTAGCTACATGAGCATCATATCTGAACTAAATTAGGGATATTTCATGCCAATTAAAAGTAAAATTCTAGAGATGCAATGATAAAAAATTCTGAAGAACTTTAAGATAAACCCTTCCAAATAAACATACAATCATATAAATAAAATATTAATGGCAATGACATTAAAAATATTAACTTAAGCTTCTTAACCAAGTTCTCACCAAAAACTTTTGTCTCACAGGTGGTGACAATACATTCAAGAAGAGGATGTTCCACTGTCAAGGTGTGCAATATGGTAGAGATCAAAGATCTACAGGTAAGTTTTCTGAGTTGATCCACACACAATCAAACCAAAATTACATCTAGACTTCACTAAATAACTGTATCACCAAATTAGTGGTTGCCATGACTTGCATTAAATCCAGAGCTCTATCACATTTGTCCACAAGGTATCTGATATGCACAAGATGTGTGTGTATGTGATTTGGATTTTTAATGTAGCTTTAAGAATTTTTCGGTCATATCACTACAATGTCTGCAGTGTGGCAGTTTATATTGATGTCTAAGTACTGCGGCATCAAGCTGCTGACATGTGACATGTCCTACCCAGTCATATTATCCTGATACCAGACCAACCAGCCCATCACTGTTAGTACCATTTTTATAAGTCTTTGGTATGACTCGGCTGGGGTTTGAACCTGCGACCTTCCACATCCAATTCAGACACTCTACCCACAAGGCTACTGGAGCGGTGATATGCAGAAGGAAAATTTACGGTAAAGTGTCCTTTGAAGGAACTGATGCTCTAATGGGCAAAAAGAATTTCCAGGAACTGATGACAGGATCATTTCTTCTGTTGAGTGTTGAAACTATCTGATATTCTTTACTGCATTCAGGACGAGTAGCGATGACAATTTTCAAGACAACTATCCTTGTGGACATATTATAAGTCAAATATGCACCGTATCTGTTTGGGACCAGTGAGATATTATAAAAAGTCTTTTAGTGAAAACCCCATGTTCATATGACCATCCATTTTTTAGGATGAATAGCAACAAGATTTTTTATGTTGACCAATGACGAGGCCATACTTAATATTCAAGCAACACTATTTTAATTTAGGACCAACTACACCATGGGATGAATCTGTGTGTGAAGATTCAAGGCAATTAATGTGAGTGTAAAGTTTCATGACAATGAATGTGTGTGTAAAGTTTAATGGCAATAAACATGTTTAAAGTTTCAAGGCAATGAACCTGTGTGTAAAGTTTCATGGCAATGAATGTGTGTTTAACATTTCAAGGCAATGAATGTGTGTGTAAAGTTTCAAGGCAATAATATGTGTGTAAAGTTTCAAGACAATGAATGTATGTGTCAAGTTTCATGGCAAATAATGTGTGTAAATTTTCATGGCAATGAATGTGCGTGTAAAGTTTAAAGGCAATGAATGTATGTGTAAAGTTCCAAGGCAATCCTACTAGTGATAACAAACGTACTAACAGATAGACAAAAAAGACCATCCAATAAACTCTACAAATAAGTCCTACAAGTTTCATCTCGTCTAAATAAAAGATAATCAAAATGTCAAGAAGGCTTTTGAAATACTGTGAATTAAGTGTAAACAGCAGAAATACGTACAGTTAAATCTCTTTATCTTTTTGCAGACTATTTCTGAACTGTTCATGTGTATATGCTGTACATTTACAATAGTGTGCAAACTCTTTGATCAAGAGCAGATCAAAAAGTTGATAATGTATAATGAACAATCAGTTCCTAGATTGAGGTACATCAATATGTTGTTAATTTTTAGGTTTGAAAAGGTGACCAGCAATACATTGTTATAAGATAGGCCCATATGCTGAGATAGGCTTCAGAAATGGTAGCACTTATATTACCTCTGAAATTTCCTTCAAAAAATTTAATAAAGACAGTTTGACCCTTCAGACTACAGTTGAATAGACAATCCATTATGCCACATTTCAATGTAGAGTCATAAGCTTTCTCCAAGTCAAAGAAGATGGCTATAACATGCAGTTTCTTTACAAAAGCTTCTGTAATAAAAATTTCAAGTCTGACTAAATGGGCAACATATGAATCTACCCTAAAAAGTCTAATAGTAGTTTGCTGATTCAAGATGCTAAAGGAGACAGGTTATTTACGATTTGTTCCATAGTTTTGCAAATACTGCATGTTAGTGCTACAAGATGACAGATGGAATAATCTGCATGGTCCTTTCCTGTTACAGCTATCATTGATGCTTCTTGCCATGACCGGAAATCAAAAATGTTTAGTATGAAAAGTGAAATTGTATTGCTACACATTATTAACAATTCTGTACCTTCTCAACTCTGACTTGCGTTGTTCTTCATCATCGCTGTCTGAGCTGATGGTGATTACACTAACAGATGGACTTGGTGTGTCAGGGATGATGATTGTATGTCGTTGCTCTCTCTTCGTGGAATGAGACAAATGTGAATGAGCAAGTTTGGGTTGCAAGCCTTCAGCCCATGAACCAAGCGATATCGAATCCTCTCTGATCACAGTGCTCTCTTTCTCAGGTGGTGTATTTTCCTTTACCCTTTTCTTTACTGGTGAAAGCTGAGTGGATGTAGTTTCCTTAGTTATCCTGCAACAAAAAAAAATAAAAAGTTTAACTGATATAATATCACCCTTCATGATTAATGTTTCAGTAATGACCAAGTACACAATGTAAATGTTTAACACTGTTGTGATAAGCAACATGGAAATAAAGAAATAAACATTTTGAAAGTTCATGTTTTCTTTCATGGTTTAAGAACTAAACTGTGCAAACAGAAGTTCCTGGATGGCACTGAAACGAGAGAGAGAGAGAGAGAGAGAGAGAGAGAGAGAGAGAGAGATGCAGCATCATGTAACACCCCATCACATTATCCTAGCCAGTCCTAACACTAACCTCAGTGCTAAGCGCCAAGCAAGGCAGCTGTCACTACCATTTTTAAAGGTCTTTAGTATGCCTCAGCCAGGGTTTGAACCCACATCAAAGGCAGATGCTCTAACCACTTGGGTCACCGGAGCAGTCAAAATTTAAAGGAATCCACAGAAAGTTTCTTCTGTCCTTTTCTTTCTTTTGCCCTTTTTAAGTGCCAAGTATAAAACTCATCTCTGATATGCTTGAAGAACTAACTATTGCCCATCCTATAATGAGTGATCAATGAAAGTTTCAAGAAAATGTTTTTTTTTTTAAAAAAAAAACAGCATTTAAAAAATTAGGATAAGTGAGTTAAAAATAAAGTTTGAACATACAAATTCAAAAAGGTATTTTAAAAATTGGGATGCTGCCATGTTTCAAACCTATCACCTCTTGTTTGGCAGAAGTGCAACACAGAAAGACTAATGTGGGTGTTTACAGACAAGATGTTAATAAACCAAATTTGGCAATAAAACAATTTTTTACATGTACAAGTGAGATGAGATGTATGCACCTTAATCCACTGAAATAATATACATAATTATTTATTAAAAGAATTCAATTTTTCAACAACATTGGTAAATACTCCACATTTGAAAACTCCAGACATATATGTATTATCTGCTGTATTTGACAAAAAGGTCCATGTACATGCCTGCCACCAGGACCAGAACTAAGTCAACAGCTGATAGCTGTGTCTGGGTTGAAGTCCTCAAGTGCTAGTCCATTTGTAGAAGTACTCTTTAGAATTTGTAATTTACTTGAGATGAACCATGAAGACTTCCCTCCCATGATTCATTAGAGCTGCTGACAAAATACACTGCTTGAATTTCCATTCTGAAAACTACACATGCAAATCATCTTTCCTTCCAAGTCAATAAATCCAAGCCATGGATAATGATCAGCCCCATGTGGCTGAAAATTTACATCTTTTAGTTACAACATATTTGACATTTTATTGCTGCCACAGAATATGGCTTATGTCATCTTGGATAAATACTTTCCTTATACTCAGTTGCAGACTACTGCTTGAACCATACATGCCAACCCCAAGAGTGGTGAAGCATAATTTTAAGAAACAAGTGGCAAAAAAGCATAATCTGAAACTAAAAATGGGTCATCTATTTATTACATGCCATAATTACAGTACACTGTATAAAAAATGTACATTTACATTTGCTATTAACCTGGATCTGCAGCAATCAGGATAGTTTACAAAAATTGGCAAAATCCATGTGGCTTTGAATGAGAATACAAACAAAATACATGCTGACAATTTATATTCAACACTCACATTAACCAGTCTACATATTTGACTTTCGCTGAATGATCATGAAGTCCGCATTAAGATGTGCTCAATCCGAGTGCTGTATTATATATTCTCATACTTTTCAAAAGTTGTAAAGCCATACTGATTTATCCAATTTTTCATTGGATATGTTTTGAAGTTTAAAGGACCCATCTGCCCTATGAATTTTCATCCACAAATCAAATCGTAAAAGCCTAATTTGCTTAATATCAGTAAAGGTCCTTTCATTAATTTACTTCCAATTACTCACTAGACTAAGATCAGAGTGAGCCATTTGTGAGTAAACCTCAAATACAAAAAACCTGCTTAACCACTAACTAATCACATCAGGTTTGTTTTGTTTGATGTGTTTTGACTCTTAGATAATTTGGTTGCTTAGCCCAAAAATGCAGTCAAGAATGTGTGCACATGGAACAGTTATCAATGGCCAGCAGATGTATATGTACACATGGGAGTGGGTAGAATCAAGCTTTTAGTATGTCCCAAGGGCATGAATGGCTAGATAAAGTGATTAAAGCATGAAAATATGGACTTCCCCGACTATTAAAATGAGAAAAAAAGGACTTGTTATGGGGGATTTAATGAAAAATGCCATCTTGCTATAGCTATAAAACGTGGCAAAGCAGCATTAAGATGAATTTCAAGATGACTGCTGGTATGTCGGATCCATCTAATGTCATAAGAAGTTCTTAGTGAAAACACGAATTTGAAATTAATGACAATCAGAAGGAGTAGCAACATATTTTCCAGCATGTCCACGATAACATCCATACTATAATGGCGGTCTGATGGGAACCATTTTCATTTAGGACCAAACAGACCTTGGAATAAACATCTGTACAGTTTCATGGCCATCATCCTAGTAGTTTGGGAGGAGTAACAATAACAAACTTGTGCAAATGGAGGCCAGATGACAAACAAAAGTATTACATAAGCTCCTCTGGTCTATGACAAGTTGAGCTAAATACTAGAGTTTCTAATGCAAATTAAATTTCAGCACAAGAGCTGACAAATCAAACTATTCTAAATAGCTGTCAGCTAAGTTAATTACCTCTGCTTCGTGTGCCTTTTACTAGTGGGTTGTATGGTGCTATGTTGACTCTTCAGACCAAATGATGCTGGCATCATGCCAAAATTCCACTGCTGACCTGCTGCACTCTGCAACATAAATGTTTTCAGCATTTGACAACATTAAAAAAATACAGCAAAATCAAACCTGAGGTTATTACAGTAGTCCCCCTCTTGCTCTGCAAACTGACTTTATGGCAAAATTGTAAGAGTTGGCAGGTCTGAATTTAAGATATGAATATTTCTTCCATTTAACTGCAGAATGTTGAAACCATCACTGATACTCTTTAAGTGACAAGAGTTTCAAATTAGCCACTGTGGTAGCTAACACTGATGAAAAAAAGAAAAAAAAAACTAGTTTCTTTCAAGACAAACCAGACACCATTCGAGGATTTGGAGAATATTCAATGTTGAAACAACCATCCATTCTGGCGAATCCAAGGCCAGATTTTTAATATGCTCATTGTGGCAGCAACATACGAGGTCAGCTTGGTACCGTTTTCATTCAGGGTCAACTAGGTATCATAATTAGCCTTCGTGTAAATGCCATATCTGTACAACTTTCCATTTAGGAGAAGTAGCAAAACAAAGATTTTCAAGATAACTGCCATGATGGCCATTCAGGAAGGCTAACAGATGGACAGATGTTGAACAAACAAACAACGAATGATGGACAACAGACCATCCCACAGGTTCTTCAGTTGGCTGGAATGCGATGAAAGCCAGGAATGCTTAAATCGATTAAAAGGATGACAAGTATCTCAAAACAAAAGCTATCTAAACACGTTCTTCAATATTAGCATATTCTGATTTGTTTTGTAAAAGAAACATACTTAAACTTAATCCAATTTCAGCATTCCGGGCTACCATCGCATGCCAGCCAATGAAATGTAGTTCAACAGAACTTGACAACACATCCATTTGCCTGTGTGAGAATTTGAATTTGAATTTGAAAAAGAAGGCAATACAGTAAGTAAATTCCAACTAAATATGACTTCAATCTGACGAAAAGCATCAATACGGGCAGCCATGTATGCAAGATTGACATTTCATTCTGATGTTAGGCAATCATGGAACACGCTACACAGCACCATTATTTAGGCAGCAAGACATCGATCCCAAAACACAAATCAAGGGAGGTGTCCTATATTGTAGGACTAGGATCCAGAAACAATGGCTTTGGAGTTTCTGGTGAAAGCTGAATATTTTTTTTTCTTTCTTCAATTAAATATAATATAAATCTAAGTTTGCAATACAAATTTTTTTTCCACAAATTATAACAAATGGACATAAATCCTTAGACACTACTGATTATTTAATGTTCAGTTTAATCTTCAAGCAGAAACAAGGCCTTCTTGTCAAACCCATGATTTAAGCATTGCTGTGCAATATGTGATCTAGAAAGTGCAAACATGTCGCATAAAGAACACTCTTTGCTTCATATTGATTCATATGATCTGTTAACAAAATGCATTATGGGGTATATAACCAAATGAAAAAGCCAAACGAAACTATTAACAGAAATTTCCCATGACTGTGACCTTGACTCCAAAGATCAAATAGATGTGAGTGTAGTTCAAGAAAAGAAATGTGTGAGCTTCATAATGACTCAACCCAAGTATAAAGTAATTCCATAAAGCAGTTTAAGAAATATAAGGAGAAAAAAAAATTATTAAAACCTTAACACAAACTTTCTAAGACAATGACATTATCCCAATGTCAAAGAGGCTAACATGCATGTCACCAAATGAACTGTCCTGGATTTATAATGATTCTTTTCAAGTATGAAAAGATTCTATCAAGTGGTTTAGGAAATATAAGCAAATAAAAAACCTCTCTGTGACCTTGTCCCCCCACAGGAAAATGGAGCAAGCAAACATGCCATGGAATGAATTGTCTAAGCTTCATAATGATTCATGCCAGGCATGATGAGAATATATCAACAGATTTAGAATATATAATGAAAAGATGTAACCAAAACTTTACCATGGTTGAGGATCACAATATTGTTCAGAAAGTGACTGCCATGGCTTGCTATCCACTCAAGTTGGCCTGACAGAAAGTTCACTGAATTAAGGGCAGGCACAAATTTTTTATATTAAAAAAAAGGATTAACAATGTTTTTCTTCTGTACAATCCTATCCTCACCCCTCTAATAAAATCCCAATGAATGTAGATTTTATTCTGAAGCATATTTTCAATTTGTCAAATGAATGGTCAGTCATTTCAGAGTGTATCAAATTGTTTCTCTAGCCGTTCCTGAAATATTCATAATTTTGGCATTTTTTTTTACAACATATGTAATTAGATTTCTTATTCTCTACATTCTTCCCCATGGTCTCTACATATTCCAGTAGAATGCTTCACAGACAGCCACCACGTACTAGATCTATAACAAAAGTCCTTTGAAGGGACTCAGATTCTACTGGCAAAAAGAATTTCAGGAATTCAAGACCTTTTCTTCCTTTTAACGGCTGAGTATTGACACCATTTCTGACATTTTTTCAGCAATAACATAAGCTTCAAATTAGCCACTGCAGTGGGCATAATGGATATCCAATTGTGGTGGGCATAATTTTCACTTTGGCCTAAGTAGACTTCTCAACTAGTCTTATAGTAAAGACCCACATCAATATGACCATCCAGAAAGAAGCAGCAGTGACAAGATTTTCAAGATGGCCATTGTAGTGGCCATATTAGCTGTAACATTGGCATTTGGTCCATTTAGAATCAGTGAGGTATAAAAAAAGGCCTCATGGTGAAAACTCAATTTTGATATGGTCATCCATTCAAGAGTAGCAATAACAGTATTTTCAAGATGATCATCATAGAGGCTATATTGTGGATCACATTACATCATTTTCATTTCAGACTAACTAGACACAAGACATCAGATGAAAACCCTTCACGAAACAAACTTTTATTTTGATGGAGCAACAACAGCAAGATTTTCCAAAATGAACAGAAAAGAAGAAAAAAAAAAACCAATGACAGTGACTCTATGTGAAACTGAACAGTTAGAGATCACAATACTTCCATAGAATCAGGCTTTCTGAGTAACATATTTCATTCTGAAGACACTTACTAAAATGCATTCTAATCGGTGTGCTAGTAGCACTGGTCTCATGATATGAATAGGCAGAGGACCAATGACAGGAATATGCACAGGCACCATTAAAAATCCTGAATGTAAAATACTTGCAGAAACTAATAATTCCAATCATGATTCTTTGCAAAAACATGGAGTTTGCTCCTTTTGACATGGGCCTCACAAAAAGGGGATCATGGTATTCATAGCTTCAGACAATTTACCAGTGAACGAAAGTTTACATTTTTCTGGTCCAGAGAAAATTAGTAATCAAGAAAAGATATTATTTCAACAAATTTTTAATAACATAAAACCAGAATGTTTATTTAACCCCCAAATTGTAACGTGTTAATGAAAATTTTAAAGTTCTTTTGACTTCCATGACCTTTTATGAATTTCAATGCTTACAATGTTATGCTTAAGACATGCATTTTTGTTGAGTGATTTATTACAATGCTATATCGTTCAATGGTTCTTATTACAAAATATGTTCAAATAAGGTACTTACCCCTCAACCCAACCCAACCCACCCCATCCCCTGATTATAATAGCATAATGATGTGACAGTGTAAACTACAATCAATATAAAATGAAAAATTTACCAAAGGTCCAAGAGGGGTTTGATCAAAGCCATCAAGTACAATTGACTGTCTCCAGTTATCAGCAAGTGATGAGGGTGGAGGCAATGCATCAGGTGGGAGCATCGTAGGCTGTGCTGATCTCTGTGTTGTAAGACCAGGTATCTGCTGCCAGGACCCAACTAACACCTGCTGACCAGCTGGCCAGGAGTTCATGGGGGCATTCTGCAACAGTCAGAGGACCTTACACGAGTCTTCATCTAATTCAAAATCTATGAAATCAGCTGAATATGATTATATGCCATGATCTGCTTGAAGCAAATTGCATATTGTATTATTCAACTTGTTTCAGAGAACTCAGTCAAATGAAAAAATGTTCTGTGCATCACTTAAGTTTAGGACTTTACATTTATCAGTGATATTAAGTGCTATGCCACACTGTGGTAAACAAATTTTGTCACAATGCTAATCAAGGTAACCATTATCTGATAAAAAGCATTATGCTGTAGATTGATAGGCCTCTTGAAATGGAAAGTGCAAAATGATCACTCCACCGCCTACGATGTGTGCACACAAACATAATTATAATAAATAAGAATTGTATTTTGAAGGTCTGATAGAATTTTTCAAAAGGTGATCGATGAATGTGATCTGAGGTCATAATTTTGAGAGTAATTTAATATATTATGAATGAAATCCTGTGAAGCAAATAGCTCAATATGAGAATTCTGTGTGCTTTTTTTAATCCCTCATGAAGAGAGGAACTTTTTATTGATTCCTGGAAACCATTATAAACCCCTTTCAGACCAAACTGGAGTTCACTTCCGTACCATATATAATTCATGTACAAGTCAGGTCAAACTGTAAATATACCTTTTAATCTGCCATTATACTGCAGGCAGATCAGGGTCCATGTTATTATGTTATACTTATTTATCCTAACACACTACATACACCCATATCTGCTACAGCAGATCCATGTCTATGCAATATACAAGATATTTCACTACAGTTCATTTACTTAGTCAAGTAGAATAAAATCACTTACAAAGCCTGCCACTCCTGCCACAGTCGGCCACTAGACACAAACAAAAGAAATAAATTTTAAACTTTGGTTAGATATAGTAAAATATGCTTAGCTCATGCGGCTCATATTTTTTAAAATTCACTTCAGATGAGAAAGGTTCAAAAGGACTTTCAGGTTTTTTTATACACTGCATAAAATCTCTGTACCCAAATGAGTGGGCTTTGCCCAAGCAATTTGCAAAATCGCATACCATCTAACAGTTATCATACTAGCAAGATCTGATGAAGATTGATTCAAACACTTCTGGTACACCCAACCCTAACTCTCTTCTTGCCCATTCACCCAACAAGATAGGTGTAACAGGACTTACCTGTGTAATGAGGTAGGTGTAATAGAGCTTACCTGTGTAATGAGTTGAGGCTGCAGCTGTAATGTCTGATGAGCTTGTGTAACCATGGGAACATGATTAAATCTTGTCGGAGAATTCAAACCTGAGTAGAAAGGTTACTTATTTCAATTAAAACTAATGGCTCCAAAGAATATATAAATAATACAGAAACAATCAAATTTTTACAACAAATACACTTTGACAATTCTAAATGATCGTGCTATATGCATCATGAGAGCATGACAAAAATTTGGTCATACATTATAGTCTAGGAGTTGACTCAATTTTTCTTGCGAGGTCTTTCTTCATCATCAGAACAGACTTTAATATATTAATCAAAAACATGAAATAATTCTACAGCAACTACCACCATGAAAAAAAGAATTTATCCACAGGTCAGATGTTTATGAAAATTACCTGTCATAAAGGTAAACTTCCAGGCATAACTAATTTATTTGCCTGTTTAAAAAGAAAAACACATCAAAACATAATAAATTTCATAAACATCAAATGCTCAAAACTACATGAATAAAATGTTCTTTCCTTCCAAGTCACAAAGCACAAACTTCACAAACATAAAAAGTATTTGATCACTATTAGTGCTGCATCCAGGACGTCACAAATGAGGGTAGCAATCCCTCCCTCCTCCATGGGGCTTACGAAATATATGCAAATGATAAACTTTAATTAATTTACCTATCATATTAACATTAGGAAATAAACTCCACCACCTCTCAAATCCAGCCATTCAGGAAAGATGAAAAATTTAGTCTCCTCCATCTATGTAACAGACAGACAAAGGGAATACACTCTACCAAATTAAATCTTTCCACCACAATGTGGCATGTGGCTACCAGTATACCAGATGTTTACCTGATTAAGCTTCAGCAAAACATCAACAAGGATGCTAGCAGTGTATGTTGGATCAAGTAATTATTCTTGGAGAAATGTTATTTACTATATTAAAAAAAAGGCTACTTTCTCCAAATAATAAAATTCCTAATCACATTAATATTAGAATAGGAAGGAGGAGGAAATACATCAACATCCAATGTCTACCACAGGTATCCTTCAAGGGAAATATAACTGGGGTTCTTATATGATGGATAAACTGCTCCCTTCATGGCAGGATTTAAAGCAAAACTAACCCTCAAAGTAAAATTCCCAGAATACACCACTTTTGATGACAGATTTTGTAGGGGTGAAATGGACAACTCAAGAAGGCTGACTGCATGTCAGCAAATGACTTCAATAATACCTTGGGCTGAAACACTGCATCGGAACACGAGTCACCAAGATCACTCAAATCGGGGCTCCCAAAAATTGGCAGAAAAATTGTCCATAAATTCCATGCCCGTATTGTGGAGATGCGATAAATGGAGGGATAACAAATACCTTCATCTGTGACTCAAGCAATGCTTCAGATGAATGCGACATCAACATACCAAATGCCACTCAATTCTCCAACTTCAGCTGGCCAGATGTGATGGTAGCTGACAAACATAGCTCTAAGAATCTTGTATGGGGAAAATGCCATCATAGTATCTCCATCTACATAAGGCTCTGATTAAATTTTGGATTGCCAATTTTTCCATTTTCCATTTCAAACATTTCTACAGCACTGTAGACATTACTATCTCTGACCATGAACTAATGCAAAGTAATGCCAACATGCATTTTGTGCAGACAAGGCATGTCATGATTGTCTTCACCGATTTTAAACTGCTGGCATTTAGCACATTTTGTCACCATGTTTATTTAAAATGACAATAACGACAAACAACAGTCCCTAAAAGACTTGTGCTCTATTCACTGAAAACTATCTCCAGTACGTACAGATAAGAATATTTCATTTGAACTACTAAGTGCTGGAATCATTTCTGATATTCTCGAGCTACAAAATGCTCAAATAAGCCACTCTGACAACCATACTGGACACGATTAGATGACCTTGAGTGAAAACCACATGTTGATATGACCATCCATTCAGATGAATTGGTAACAGGATTTTGAATATGATTATTAGGGTATATATATTTGAGATCTGATCAGCAAAAATGTTCATTCAAGATCAACTAGATATCACAGCAAGTTTTCTGGTGAAACCCTAAATGGATATGACTTTTCATCTAGAATGAGTAGCAATAACAAGAGTTTCATGATAACTGCCATACTGTATGTCAGACTGGCACCATTTACATTAAGGACCAGCTAGGTAGGCATCATATGAAGTCCTTTTGTGAAAATCCCATGTTCATATTATCACCCATTCAGAAGGAGTAGCAATTAACAGGATTTTCAAGATGGCTACTGGAGTGACCGTACTGGATGTATGGGCATTACCAATTTTATTTAGAACCTATTAAAAAACAGAAGTCTTTTAGCAAAATCCCTATGTAGATATGACCATCCATTCAGTAGCAGTAGCAACAAAATTTCAAGATGGCCACTACAGGTACTAATTATGTGGAAGATTGGGATCCAATCTTGAAAACTGATGGAGATAAAATAAAGTATATACTGATCTAGCTGGAATGGATTAACTGATGACTGTTAACATTTTAGTAAAAAGAAACTTTTTTTAGAGCTTGTCAAAGTTGTAACTGAAATAATTAACAGAGACAATTTTTAACTGATGGAATTTCAGCCTTATAGACTAAAGTTGGGGAAACTTGTTATGAAATTAGCACCTGATATTTTTCTTGTTGCAGATCTGAAAATATATTTCAAACACATGTAAATAAGAAAAAGATGGGGGACATATGGCTTTCTTCACACACAAGCTTGCATTAAAAATGGGTCTACACTGACGATTACAGGTTTGATCCAGAAATGTAAAGTTATTAAATTTTTAATGTCAAGGTGTTTGCATAGGTTTTCTATGGGAGTTGAATTGGCATGGAGTCTATAGCAGCGTATCAGATGTCCAAGTGGAATCAATTTCATACTGGACTAAATAAAGATCATACTTAGTATTCTGGTAAAAAATCCCATACTGATATGACCTTTTCATTAGAAGTATCAATAGGAAGATTTTTTAAATGGCTGTCATGGCAGCCATACTGTATGTCCAAGCAAAACCATTTTCATTTATGATGAATTAAACATTGCAAGAATTCTGGTGAGAACTCCATGCTGATATGACTTTCCATTCAGGAAGAGTAGCAATAACAAGATGTTCATAATGGATGCCAAGCTGGCCATACTGGACATCAGATCATCACCATTTTCATTTAGGACCAACCAGATATCATAAAAAGTCTTTCAGTGAAAGCTGGTTTTTTATATGACCATCTACTCATTCAAGAGAGCCAAACACAAAATGACTAACTAGATGTTGGGATGATTGTGTGTGCCAAGTTTCATAGCAATCCTGCAAGTAGTTTAGAAGGAATAGCAGTAACAAACTTGTGCCAATGGACAAATAACAGGTCATCCCTTAAGCTCTTCTGGTCTCTGACAGTAGAGCTAAAAATGAGAAGGGTCAACAACTGCATGTCATAATTAAGTGACAAATTCAAGCAATGTTTACAACCAAAACATACAAAATACAGTAGTCCCCCGCTCGAACAGCCCCCCAGACCAGCAGCCACCCACTTCTTACGGCCAGAATCCCTTGCCACTGACAAGTTTGTGTTCAAAAGTATCCTCAAGAACAGCCACCCCTCTAACACGATCAGCGGCCAGCATATTAGTACAAAAATGTAAAATGTTCCCCTCACAAGCGGCCACTTTTAATTTCAAATTTATCCAGAACCAATAATTAATTCATATCGTGACATAAGGTAAGTAATCAGATTATCGTCGATACATGTTTTACAATGTCAAATTTCTGTTACTGAAAGAAGTGTTGACTAAAGTACATGTAACACCAAGATTAATATCATATTATTGTCTATAAAAGCCGACGTTTACAGGAAATGGGCTCAACAATGTTATGACTGAGTTTTGGGCTTCACAGATGTGTAAAGTTCTTCTCTTTGATGATTAAAACCGGACCTAATTGTCAAGATCATAACAGGGTCAGCATAAGCTAAAAACAGATTTTGTGCATTAACACACACACAGAGAAATTAACCTTGAACAAAACAGGGTCAAAGACAGAAAAATCACGTGACAACACATTTATCGCTTCCTTTACGAAGAAGACATTTCGTCCACTCTACAAAAGTTTTGTCTGCATAATTAAATTGCATACAGTTAGCAGCATCAGAATAAATCATTACTAAACATTAACATGTCATCACGTAAACAGAGACATTATTTTAGAAGTCAGTTATTCTACTCGACGACATCAGGTGAGGTGGGGATGTAGAATTTTATGTAGAAAAGACTCGAATAAACAATGTCCTAACCGATAAGGAGGTTATTCAGCAGCAGTGGGAAAATGGAGCAAATGGAAAAGAATTATGTATGTACCAAGATTTAAATGACGTTTTTGAATGGTTTTTCAATGTGCATGACAACAATACCTGCTTGCATATCACACTTACGCAAAGAATAAGAACTGTTAATGTATATTCAGTTGAAATAAGTCTATTATTATAATAAGAAGAACCTTTTAGTAATTAATGTTACTTTTAAACGAAGATATTAAATGAAGATATTAAATGCTTTGAAGTATGTAGCTTTCTTACTACATACATTACATATACTTCTCACAAAAACTTCAGTCCCCGCCACCCGTCTTATAAGGCCACTTTCCCAGTGCAGAAGGGTTGGCCGTATAAGAAGAGGACTACTGTACAAGTATCAAAAATATCCTGTACAACCTGCCAAGTCAGAAATCTTAAAATCCACAAACTGCAAAAAATATACATAAATATGAATGAAAATTCATTTTAAAAAATGTTTACCAATACCTTCCAGAAACAACAATGTATCAGGCTTCCTAATCAATAAGTACAGATGACTTTGATGGATATCAAGAGGCAATACATTGCGATGTCACTCATACAATGAACTTCAAGATTATGCTAGTAAACATTGAATAAATAAATGGGTAGTCACTTAGGGGTTTCCTCCCTCTGTCTACCTGTCATGGTCAGAAAAGTTTACTTTCCAACATTAAAATATTTGGGGGTAGGTATTCAATGGAGAAATAGCTGGAGCGGTAAACGTTTATTGTCACGACTTGTTCTACCTCCCAGTTTAAATTATTGCAGCTATCTCAGCTCTTTGCAAAGTCAACATTCCTATTCAGCAAGACACACTGATGAAGTATGAATCCTACCTTCTTAAACAAAATGCTGAGAATGGAATTATATAAGCCCTCATGGCAAAAGCTATGTTATGTGCAAAGTAGTATTACTTTTTTTTCTTCAGAAAATGAAATTATCATAATTGTATTATTCTACTTTAATTTGTTAAAGATTTGTGCAGACTAATCAAAATGTGCATAAGCTAATTGGCATTATTTCTACTACTGTCCATGCGTTTTTTGTTGCTGGGGTTTTTTTTTGGATTTTGGTTTGATTTTTTTTACTGAAGCAAGTTCTGAAAATGTGTGAAAATTGCAATCCTGCAGCCTGGAGGCAACACTGCAAATAATGATGCCAAAACTTTCATCTCTGCCTTACCTTGAAGTCCAGGCACAACAATGGATGAGACACAAAGTGACTGGGTGAAGGGATCTGTGTGGCCAAACTGGGCAGCATTCCGCTGAGTCTGCAGCTGCTGGCTGAGATGCTGCGTGGGTTGATACGGCAGATATGTCCTGGACTGTAGTGGGTATGGCAAGTACTGGATCTCTGTCCCTTGATGAGTTGATCCACCCAAGTTCTGAGACATCTGGACAAAAAAAACAAATTTTAGAGAAAAAAAAATAGATCGGTCTAAAAAAGGTTTTTGTTAAAGTAACTGGTATGAACATCAAAACTTTGAGAACATGAGAACAAGTTTTTCCTTCACAAAAATTCAACATAAACAAAACTGAAGTTTAGCAGCATATTGTGTATTTTATATGAAAAAACTAACCCAAAATATGTATTAAAATTTCTTTTTACTATGTGAAAAATTATGAAAAACAATATAATTTTAGCTTTCTTCCGAAGTTGCCATTGTACTGCTCCTGCCACAAACAGTTAATTTTTTAGGATGCACCATTTGATCAATATAAACTTAGCTATGTTTCATGCAAGTCTAAAATAATCACCTTGTGAAAACTCACTCATATACAGCCATAGAATCAAACACACCATGAATTAGTATTTTGGTATGTAAGCCATCTGAAACATTCTACAAGGCAAGGTCTTGATGATTAAGGCTCAATACGGTCATTGTTCACAAAATACCCCATCAATTTTAAAAGTAGAGGAATGGTGAGAAATTTGTTCAATATCCCCCACCCCCATTCCACCCCCTATCCCCATAATGGAGATGATTTCCCAGTAAATATATAAACAAATCTGCATCCTTGACCATCAAACTCAAAAATCAATATGGAGTTGCCTATGCCCAAGAGTTGAATAGATCTGAAGTTAAATGAAAACAGAATCCTGGAAACCTGACTTGTCAGGTTTTCGTTTCCATTTTTAGCAAGATCTGATAGTGGATTGGATTTATTTGTACAGACTTGAAAGGTCTTCATACCAGCCTGCTTTCTGTCAAGTTTTAGTCAGATCATGTCAACAGTTTTGGAGAAGCCATTTAGTAATGATGGACGTATTAGATGGTGCACTGACTTTAGCTGTATGAACTTAACAGCCCTCTATGTTACGAAGCTTTCAGTCAAACTTGATCAAATTCTGAAACGTTTTCGATGAGTACTATAAATGCTTTTCTAATTTTAGTAATGACAGTCATATTTGAAGGCAGATTGGCATCTTTTTTTAAGGTCTTCATGCTAAGATGCTTTCTGTCAAGTTTGGTCAAATTCTATTTAACAGTTATGGATTGGCATCACTGGTCAAAATCTAAAAGATCTTCAAGCCAGGATGTTTTCTGTCAAAACGAATAAAATTCTGTTCAGCATTTTCTTTTCCACTGTTAAAAACAATGGCTATGTTTTATGGTGGATTTGCATTATCTGCACAAAACTGATAGACCACACCATTTTATGAAAATATTGTGTAACGATTAAAAGATGTCTTGTTATGTAAGGACCAAACATTGTCCATGGATTCGTTCAAGGTGTGCTGATTGGTATATTGACCATTTCCTGTTTCCATCAAGTTCATCGTTTATTGTTCAATAACAAAAACAATCTGTTAGGAACTGTCATGATAAAACTGACATTACCAATGAAAAAAGGCGAAAAGTAAAAAGGACTTTTCAACAAATTTACTCTTCTTTTATAAAAACAAGCACTTTTCCTGCCTTATTATGGCTTAATAAAAAATAAGCACATTTCCAATTTGTAAGGACCAGTATGAACCATGTAGCCCTATATGACAGGATGCTTGTTTGCAAATCTGATTCAATTCTTTTTGGTATTAAAAGGCTTTTTTCATTTTTTTGGAAGTGGCTTTTCTGGGATTTTTTGTAACAACATTTGACAGCAGATACGGATCATTTGCACAAACCTGAAAGGTCTTCATGAAAACCTTCAGACAGGTAAGCTAAAACTTACAATATTGGCTTCAGTAAACTTGACCATTTACCTTTTGGTCACAAAATAATAGGGAGCTACCTCTGCCCAAGTGTATTCTATCTATGAAGGCAGATGAAAATTTGGCAAAAGAAACGTGTCATGCAGAATAATCACAATTTCAACAACCTAAGCCTTGGACTTAAAGTGCCAAAATCAATAGGCTTTTACATTCATGGGTGCATACATGACATAAGACGTACACAGCTGCCAACCCCCGAGGACAAAAATACCGATTTTCAAGAACAAATACTGATGTTTAAAAATTTAATGCATATGTAACTAATTAAAACATCTGCAATCAGTAAAGTTGGAAAATAACTTACATAATTATTTAATACCAAAGATGCAAGTTTTGCACTCTTGCACCTTCTGAATAGGCACCCTGTTCCATCTGGGTGCCCACCAAGAAGGTGCAAGTGTGCAACACACTCACACTCAGACACAGGCTATTTATAGGAAACTTTTCCACACCTTGTGTTTTTGTAAATTTTTCAATCATTATTGATTCATATGTACCATCTTTCACTGATGATCTGGATTTTGTGCAATCTTTTTATTGAACTGTTTTCGTTCTCACACACAATTAAACCTTTGCAATTTTACTGTCTGGAAAAAGTGCGAGAAATAAACTGCCAGCAACACTAGCAACTGAAGAGGAAGGTTCATTTTTTAATTTTTTTTTAGTAAAACAAACTTCCAATCAAACTGCATCAAGGTTTTCTCTGGTATTCATAAACGTAAGTTCAGGCTGTGTTGTTACGATGAAGCAGCAAGCTTTCTCATGCTATTTTATGCCACGAGTGCCTCCATGCCGAATAGCAAAATCATGATTACACAATTTGCAAGTTTTTTCATCAACCAGATGGTTTTGCAAAAATATAAACATGGCAGCATAATTGTCTTTCCTGTTCCATTTTCATTTCTTTGCTGGAGAAAATTCTGAATCTTCTGGTTTTCTTCTCGACATGACTAAAGCTGAATATGACACAAAGAGGAGATACAGTAATAGCGACAAATGCTTTGCGCAATCCAATATGGTTCAAGACTCGCATGGCAGCCTCGATTTTGAATGAACCAACATATTTTAGAACTCTATATCCCTATATACATGTGATACATTTACTCTCGGAATGGAACCGCGTGCCCATTTTAAACAGAAACTTGCAAGGAAATTTGTAACTTTTTATTAACTGAAGAAAAAAAAAAGATTTTTAACAGGAAAAACATACTCGTATTCTGGTCCAAAACACAGGAAAAATGGGACACTTGTCAGCTATGTAACAAATGGAAGAAGGAGGAGCTGCAGTGGTTCATGGGTAATATGCCAAACTTGTGACTCGAAGAGTGCAGGTTTGAATCCTACCATCAGAACAGTGCAGGCTGGCTACCACAGTTTGACCTTGGTCAACACTTTGTTAAACTGGTTTCAGCCCTAAATATGATACCAGTGTTCATGTGTTGTCAAACACCAAACAAATCTACCCATGGGAAAGCCATGTACAAGGTTTGAGAAAAATGATAGACCACAGCAAAATGAAGTTCACTATATCCAAATTCATCTTCAGCTGAAAGACAAAAACAGGAATGATTCCACCAAAATATTAATGGTTTGAATCTCTGCAATAAATTTAAGAACATGGATTTAGTTTAATTAAATGAATTGTACTCATAGTATCATGTGACCTCTCCCTGAATATCTCAAACCAGAAATAGCTGACATACTCGTTTTCCTCATATAAACAAGACTGAAACCATTCAAAAGCAACAAGAGACAAGCTTACAGTCCATTTCCTTCCTTTACACTTCATACTGCTTTCATCTTCTATCATGCAACTACATAAACACTAACACATTTGCAGTATGAACCATTAAATAAAGTATAGCAAACATATATCACACATAATCTAATAAAGCAGCAAGCAACAGTTAATATAACTTTACACCAATGGTATCACCTGTGTGTGCAAGGCATTGATCTGGTTATTGAATGTGACTGTCAGATTTCCTGTTGTTGAAGGAACAAAGTTGGGCATTAAGGTTCCTGTGTTCTGGTTAACATCGTACATTGACTTGATTGGCCGGCGGCAGATTTCCATGGCCTGAACATTTTGCTTGACACTAAAAAATAAATCAAACATCGATGAAAATAAATAAAACTGAAATATGTGGAAATATTTCTGTTTCATATCCCATACAAGTAACATTTACACTTGTATTTATTCTGTATAAATAAACTAGAAATATGCTCATGAAACACGATTGCCCCGCTACAATGCCAGTAAAGTGATGTAAAGTAAAACACTCACTGGATAAAGCACGTCCCTAGCACAATCAGGGGAGGAGGATGGCAATTTTTTTAAAACATGTTTTTGCTCAAAACAATCCGTCTGGTATGGACAATTTCTATTGAAAAAAATAAATATACTGTTCAGGAAAAACAATGATCAACTTTCAAGTACAAGAACCTCATATGACCAAAACAGAAATGTTATACTAGTATACTATACAACATTTTCCTCATCACACAAATACTTTTTTCACCAATGTGTAAGGTTAAGCACACATCAGACCTGCCAACCCTAATGAGACCGTCTCAGTAAGGCAGTTGATTTTTTCCCATTAAGTTTGACCAGTTTTCAGTAAGGTGTAACAAAATATCATAAACTGCTATTGTAAAGCTGGAAAATGTATTTAAAAGCTTGGTATTCCAAACAGGCAGCGGCAGTATAAATCATGTTCAACTGAAAAGTACATGCAGACGTTATTTACCACTAGTACAGTTGCACAAACTTCAGTTCTAAACCCTATGCAGCTCAATGGCTCGTTGCTATCTCTCAAATGACATAATTCTTTGAATTTTTTTCCAATTCACACGACGACGGCAATCATATCTTCCGCCACTAGATATATTCAAATTGGCATGTGATGTCCAATAAACGTAATGAAGCCCAGATCCAAATCAAACACTTATGAACAAATTTTCTGGATTTTTTGGCAACAATCATTTTTTCATAGTTTTTGCTTTTATTGTGCAAGTCCATATTTTAAGGATCATTTTCGTAAGACAGCAAAATCATAAGGGTTGGCAGGTCTGCCACATGTAAAAGTTAAACACACCACATCTATAATGCAATCAGATACATTTAAATGACTAATAAATATACTGAAATCCACTGCTCTGACAATTACTTTTCTTTCAAGATGATATAATTCTGTTCAAACCATATATTGCAATAAGACATCATAAGGCTGGGTTACTACTTACACACTGCAGTGTGCATAGTCAATGAGATGGGCAATGGTAATGAAGTGATGATTCAAGGCCTCGCCAGGGGTGATTCTCCGCTCCTGATCTAAGGTTAACATCCTTTTCAGCAGATCAATAAACTCTCGCCTGTCAACTTTCTCAGCCAACAGTTCACTCCCCTCCAGATCAGTAGGAACATTGATCTATAAAAAATAGAAAAAATTCAAAAACTGACAAGACACCATCAGTAACTTATGGGGAAAAAAATGACCTTGGTTGACTAAATATGCAATGCAGAAATTTCTTGTACTTAACATACATATCTGATGTCCTAACATGAAACTGCAGCAAAGATATGTGAAAACATTTGCAATATTTTGTATGGACATAATTTGGGGCTGATAAAATACCACAAACTGATTAAATTCAGACCACCACAGTCCTATGTGAAGATCTGAAAGACAACGATAACAGTTCATGTTTTGGTGACCATGGGAATTTCCTGTCAACTTACATCTAAGTATCCTATCAAATAAAGCATTGCAAATTTGTGTTTGGGACAGTTGTCATTGATAATTATATGTTCTGAATGACATGTGCCACTTTCATAAATTTGAAAGTTGTTATATGATTGGTGAACCAAAAGGTCAACAGAACATGACCTCTTATTGGTGTCCATCAGATCTCCACGCAGTACTGTGGAGATCTGATTTTAGTCAGATTGTTAAATACCATACTCTGACACCCTAATCTATTCCTTTTTTTATTCAGGCAAGCAAAATTGTGCAAAACCTTAGTCAAGGACAAATGCTTTATTTTAATCACTTTATCTGACTATTCAAGCCCTCCAGGTAAACCAAATGCTTTTACATTTCTAAATCTATTTCTTCATAAGTGATCACTTATAACTGTCACATGGGAGTGTATTCTCATTTCTGATATTGGACTAAGCAAGCCAATTATAAGCCTCAAGGAAAACAATGATGGTAAAATCCCTTTTTTATATTGTGTTTACTCAATCCTGACCTAACCTAATCTTCCCGAGTTCAATCAAGTGAATTAATGCAAATAAATGATTGACAGTCATTTTACCCTCATTTGTGTCAGAATCCCTGATGAAATGATTACATGACGGCACAGATCCTGAAAGATTTCATCAATTATGCAGATATTTATCTCCTCATGTGTAATATTATCTCTGAAGTCAAGTGATTACATTAATTAAGGAGCTGTCTGTGTTTATATTTAAACGACACAAAGTATGTTATGACCACATTTGTAGGTAGCTGTCAAGAAAGGTGATCTTTACAAGTTTACTATACTATTCTCTCTGTAAAGGAAACGGGGAAGATTCAGAGAAGGAAAAGTCACATGAACTGTAGATGGATGAAACATCAGGCTGCCATGATGTTCGAGGTAATTATTTCTCTTAAGAGATATAAACCAGACTCCAAGGCTCAAAATTAATGCTAATCCACTCAACCAAGGTCAGTGAGTTTGCCAAAGGATGATCCCCAGCCATCATTAATCTGTTGTAGCAGTAAAACTTCTAACATTTACTATTATGCAAAAAAACAAATATTTGCATTTCCTACAGCAATGCTTTTAAAATTTAGATAGGCAGATAGGTTTTTCCCCTTTTTAACATTATATATATATATATATATATATATTATTACAATGATTAATATATATAATGTACTAAGTGGGAAAAACTGGATCAATTAGATACACAAATCAATTTCAGGAATTTTTTATTTTATTTTTTTTTTAAATTTTAAATTTTCTTTCCATTTTTTAATAATTATTTTTTTTTTAATTTTTAACCAATGGGGGAAAAAGTGATAGGATCGGCAATGAGAAACCAGGACAATTGGCAAACCAGAAACATGGGGGTGGGGGTGCCTTATGACAGTTGACAGTTAGCAAAGTGGTCCTGTATCAGATGTATCCTATAAAACATGAGATGCCATTACCTTTCATGGGTTATTGATCTGTTTCTGTTAACTGAATATCTACCAACACCCTGCACTCAATGTGGTACAATAATTGCCTGCAGCAGAAACTGACAGGTGTTATTCCACACATCAAGTAAATATGGTTAATTGCTATTTTTTTACAAATCTTCAAACACATGGAACTAGCCATTAAGTACTGGCCACAAACACTCATTTCAATATGGATAATAAAATATTTAGGGTGCAAAGCTAGTATTGGCCAACTTTGAATAATCCAGAATTATTCTGAATAACTAGTTATAATATTTACATCATTGTTGACAAACATTTAATGCACTGTGCAATGATATGCAGAATGATCTGCCAAGGAAGCAAAGAAATTAGATAATGACAACTGTAAACATGACCAAGAGAGTAAGAAAGTGCCAGAAATGTCTGCAAACTATACAAATGGCAGAATGATGACCTGGGAAAGGATGTGATGTGTACTATCTACTCTAAGTATTCAGAGACTATGAAAGTGCAAAGGGTTCATTGTGATTCACTGATGGGTTTAAGATTTTGAATAAATACATCATCCCTGAAATCAAACTAACATCAGACCTGCCAACCCTAACAAGACATTCTCAATAAAACAGTTGGGGAGAGGTGTGTGTGTGTCTGTAAGTTGGACCAGTTTTCAGTAAGGTATAACAATATACTGCTACTGTCATGCTGGAAAACATGTATTTAAAAGCCTAGAAGTGTGATTCAGCAATGGTAATCACTGCGTTCAAATTGAAAGTTTGTAAAGTTTACTTAATTACCATAATTACCTCCTGTACAGTTTCACAAAGTGCAGTTCCAAACCCTACATAGCTCAATAGCTTCTTGATATCTCTCAATTTGATGTAATCCTTAAAAAAAAAAATTTAATTTCAAGTGGTCCTTGGCGATGGCAATCTTTCCCACCAAGTGACATACACAAATCAACACATGATTTCCGCAGAACATAATTGTTGCCCTTCCTATTTTCCTCAAATGATCTGACTATTCCCTTCGATTCTTTTGTACTGTTACAACTTTTTAATAGCAGTATTGTCCCTTTTGTCCAGATAGGTTACTTGTTGGACACCATTTAAAAAAAAAAATTAAGCAACAGCTTGATCATTCAGACTTTTTGCATCACAAAATATGTGCAGTTTAAAGCATCTGAAGTACTCCGGTCAAGTTAGTCTGATTCCCTGACCAACTCCAATGAATATAATATGAAACCCTGATCCAAATCAAACAAGGACAAGTCAGTATCCGATTTTACTGCAAACAATCCATAATATGTGCTTTTATTCTGCAAGTCTGTATTTTAAGGGTAATTTCTGTAAACTTGGGCAAATTTGTAAGGGTTGGCAGGTCTGTAATATTGGTGCTCCTTAACCATCCAGATGTCAAGTCAGAAGAAATTACAATATGGTATCAAATATACATGCTGCACAGAATTTCCATGAAACAAGTTGGTGATCAGTGGTCATACTGACCTATTTTTAGTAGGCCTGTTGTAAAGAATTTACCTGAGCCATGTCATCAAGACAGTTGAAGATGTATTTCCTTGCTTCTTTAGACTTGATTTTGGTTTCTGCTTCATGTTCTTCAGGGGTCTAGAAGAAAAAAAATGTTCCTATTCCTAAGGAAAAACAATTCTGCAAGTTCAACAGAAAATTACTTCTTTTTTAAAATATATAAATAAAATGGATAAATGCGCAACAAGAACAGCAAAATGTAAACAAACTGAAATCCCTAAGTTTCCTCAGCTCTGTACAACTACATTAAAATGCAACAATTCAAGTGTTCTATCTATCTATCTATCTATCTATCTATCTATCTATCTATATATATATATATATATATATATATATATACACCTCAGCAAATCATTATCTAGTACATGTTGCATCACTTGCAGATAATAAAGAGATGATGCATGATCTTATCTAAAGGGGAGCTTCTAAAGAGGGAGCTTCTGCCTTGTCACCAAAATAAAAGAGGAATTAGAAAAAAGGAGGACGAGGAATGAATGGTCTTAGTTCACTATTTACCTAACACTTCAATAACTGTCTCTTTCTTATACTCGACTCTGTTAGAGCTCTATCAACATTAAAATTTGTAAAAGATGTCGCCTCTATTAAGCATTAATCTGTTGATTGTATCTGAGGTTAATGTGTTCCTTAACTGTGTATGGCTATTGTTCTATGCTGAGAACCTACTTTCAGTTTGCTATCTGAAGGGGCATATACATAGCTAGCTTAGCCAGCTGGAACAAGTTGGGATATTGTTCTTTGTGGTTATGTAGAATTTTCCACAAATCACGTTTGGTCTTTTAATACTCAGGCTCCAAAATAAGATTTTTCTTAAATCTGTGCCTTACCATGGTCAATTTGTTATCTGTTTCATGCTGATTTAATAGTTTCAAGTCCATCAATGCCATAGCCTGCTTGTTCAGACAGAGGTATTTTGATCCAATCATTTTTAGATTATTATTACTTCCATTCACCTTAACCCTTATAGGGTTATATTGGTGATGTAACACAAGATCCCACCTGGCTAAAATGTTCAAGAATGCAAATAATATTAAGACTCTACTTTTAAATTGTCTTTATTTTAATTAGAATTGTTATTCTTCCTTTTCTACATTTAATTTCAAAATACCACTATAAATTTGGGCTTGACCAGCATGCCATCTGGTTTTCTCGATCTAACATGTACATTGGACTCATATTTAACACCATTCAAATCAGTCACTGCCATCTCCAATAATTTGATACAGTTCAGAACTTTAAAGATCCTTCTCATCAGCCAATATTTGCCAAATGAAATCGTCATCTAAAAATGAACCACACTGGCAATCAGCCATTGGGATTTTCTAGGTGGTCAATATTTTCAACGCACATCTGTAAAATTTCCATGATGTAAAATTTCAAACTATAACAGAGTGCTTGTTCCAGGGCCCAAAGTGCCAATCAAATTTTGTTTAACATCATGTCAAACCAAAGAACCCTGATGCGCAAAGTGTTGCCTACCTGAAAAAAAAACCACATCTTGTGACAAGTGATAAAATACTTCTACCAGTCTGACTTGTGTTGTGACAAGTACTTTATGAGGGAATGGCTGAATGAAAATTGTAAATTTTTTCATATACTCAACTTTAAACCAATTTGCGGGAGATCTTGCACAACACTGTTTGCCAAGTACAAGAATTCTGTTACATGTAGGCTCATACAAAAGTAACAAAGAAAAGAGTGAAGCCAACAAGCTTTGTAAAATTTAACAAAATAATTTATTTCCCTAGAAAACAAGGTAAAAATATGACAAAGGACTTATGGTTTATGAATCTAATCCAAAAATTAATCCTAGAATTTAAAAATATAAGTCCTATCACTAAAAAGTTCCAATATGGTAGGCAATGACATCAGATGAGGTCGTCGTACTGATGTTAACAGTTTCTCGTTGAATCACAATTTATAATGTTCCAGTTTAGAATTCCAGAATAATTTCCACTAAATGTCTTTGTCCAAGAATTTTGATGAAGAAGACCACTTGTATGTTTTCCAGAGTGAATAAATTATTTTAAATTTTAAAAAAAATAACTCGGACTGGTCACAACACAAAATACCTCTGAGCACCGAAGGTATTAATTTACGACTGACTGAAAACACTACAAAACATCTGTTTTAACCCTTAATTAAATGCAGTTTAGACCCAGTGATGGGTCACGTGATCACTTAATCTGAACAACACAGTAAAATAATATGTCAATTAGCATGTAGGCTTGTATAGCCTTAGCTAAGAATCAACGATTCCCCCACTGGAAATGAATTTCTAAAAAAAGTTGTTTACAACAGAGCTGACACAAGCCAAGAATGACCTTGATTAAGACCAATGATTTTTACTCAGTGTTTACCAATTCGGAACCAAGGTCAGGAACTAGGTCAGCTAAAAATATAATGTAGCAACACTACTACATTTTAGTCAGGTCAAAACAAAACTGAATTTTCCGGGAAAAAAAGTCAAATCCAGTGAATAAAGTTATCAAAACAGGTAATGAAAATAAAAATAAAATAAAAAAAATTAAAACTAACACACAAGTAATTTAATTACATATACGTAACAATTCATACAATTTTGATTTCCATAATCCCGTGCCCTCGCAGCATCTCTGATGATATCTAGTCAAGTGTTTTGAACTCCAGAATAATAAATGCACACAGTCATGGAGTTCATTATATATCAGTCTTTTCTTCTTTTTTAAACTGACAGTATTAAGATACTAATACTAGACAGAAAGACGATAAACAGATGGGGAGCAGTTTCAGTTAAGGGGACAGATACTAATGAGGTTTGTAAACCTTCCTTTACATTATTTACATACCAAGTTCCTTGTAAATGCATTAGAAGGGAACTGAAGAACAAGCACATGATTCACTCTAATATCATCTGTCTCATGTGATAAACAGAATAACAGGTTTACTGTAGTCATATTACTATAATCACATCTACGTATTGCACTGTATACTGCAACACTCCAACAGAAAAATCCCTGAGGCCTTAAGTTATAAAGCCAACAAGCTTTTAAACATGTCACACCCAATGGCAACAAAAAATATATAATGTACAAAGCACTTCAAGTACTGGACTAGATCAGATGCACAAAACATTATTGGGTGGGGGGGTTACCATGGAGGTAACAAGTACTAGGGTCAGCAATGAAAAACAGGGACGGTTGGCTGACATCTGTCATGTTCATGCTAAAAATTTTCTGCAACAGAAAATATATATTTAGTTACTACTTGAGGATATATATTTAGTCACTACATGAGGTGACATGAAAAGTATATAGCTCAACACAAATGATCTTGGCATCATTCACGTTTACTGGATTCTGTAAACCATGTTTGCAGCCTAATTTAATTGTGGGGGGGGGGAGCAATTAAAAACACTACAGTGCTACAAATAATGGAAATGAAGTTTCTGCCAATTTAGTTTTCTAGCTGAATTGGTGACAATTTTCTGATGTGTGATTTACCACTAACTTTTGCCTCAAGTAAAATGAATTCACATCTTACCTTTAGTCTCCAAAATGGGTAGTTGCTGTCTGTATTCTCACGGATGAAAAAGCGTGTAGTCTTGGTGGCATTACTAAGCATGTGTTCTGCTGGCAAGCCTTGAGTTTGTGAGATGTATCGAATCTATGGGATGAAACAAAAAGAACATTAAGAACTAGAATTAAAAGTGGTACAAACAGTTAAGTACACATGATGGTGTTTTGGTTTTTTTTATTTGTTCACCATTACATGTGTCTCAACAACAAATTTATCATCAATGATCTTACTATCTGGACTCTCCAATTTCCCAGATAATATATTTATAAAATCCAAACATATTTTCAAAAATTATACTGTATTTTGCTGTGTATAATGC
Organism: Megalonaias nervosa; assembly: GCA_016617855.1. Classification (NCBI taxonomy): domain Eukaryota; kingdom Metazoa; phylum Mollusca; class Bivalvia; order Unionida; family Unionidae; genus Megalonaias; species Megalonaias nervosa. Next base: position 44,958 of record JAECUM010003501.1, on the reverse strand, counting down.
ATACTTTTTCACCTAATTTTCTTATTTTAAGTGAGGGTCACGAAGGAACTATAGTTCGTTCCACATATCGTCACAAATTTTATCCTATCTTTAACTCAGCTAATTTATAGTTCAGCCACCATTAGATGTAGCTAAAAGTACAGTAGTCCCCCTCTTGAATGGCCCCCCCATCACCAGCAGCCACCCGCTCCTTACGGCCAGAATCCGAAGGCACCGACGAATTTGTGTTCAAAAGTACCCCTCACAAAAGGCCACCCGGCTAACGTGACCAGCGGCCAGCATATTTGTGCAAAAATATAAAATTTACCCCTCACAAGCAGCCGCATTTTATTTTGTAATATGTATCCAGAACCAATTTTATTCATAATGTGTGTTAAGTATTCTGATTTCTGTTTCCCGATGTCAGGTTTTCGTTCCTGAAAGAAGTGTTGACTAAAGTACATGTACCACTTAAGTTAATATTATATCATTTACGCCTCACGAGAAGCCACATTTATTCCATAAAGCCGAGAAAGACTCAAATTTTAATCCATACAAAAGGTAAGTACACGTAATCCAATTAGCCTTACTGCTGTGTTATCATGAGATGTCCGGTTTAGCCACTGATAATTGTTAAGATTACAATTATTAGCAGTAGTAACAGCTGAGAAGTGGCAGTATTGATGTACAATACACAAGTCAGCGGGAAAATGGTTTGATAGCCTTTATGGCTTCCCTTAGTAAGATGTTGAGCTTGTTCACTTCAATAATTAGTGGCTATTACTACTGACAATAATTGTCAAGATTGCAAATCCTAATGGCCGCAAGGTGCTATTGTTCAGGTCAATTCTGCGTACATATCGAAGCCGTTTTGGCTTCTGTCACTTAGTGTAAAACGATGTAAAATCAATAGGGTACCAGACTGCGACTAATGAATCACGTGACAAGATCGCCGTCTTTAAAAACATGGCATTTTGTTTAAATGTAGAAAAAAAAAATTTTCAGTCTTGCACTTGGCAACACTGGAATAAGTTATTGCAAAAAGATCAACATGTCATCGAGGAAAAGAAAAATTCTCTGTTTAGAAGAGAAAGTGAAAGTAATTCAATTGACCAAAAAGGGGGCGAGTTCAAGGATCCTGGCAGAAAAATTTGATGTCGGAAAGACTCAGATAAACAATATCATGAAAGATAGGGAAACAATTCTGCAGAAATGGGAAGGTGGAATGAACGGAGAAAGGAAGATTGTTAGAGCCAGGAGATGTTTGTATCCTGATTTGAATGAAATGGTTTTTGAATGGTTTTGCACTGCGCGTGCTAAGAACATTCCACTCACCGGTCGAATGATCCAAGAAAAAGCAACAATTTTGTCAGTTGAAATGGGATATGACGACTTTACCGCAAGTAACGGATGGTTGCACAGATTTCAAGTCCGACACAACATTAAGTGTTCTGTCCTTAGTGGAGAATCAGCTGATGTTAATAATGAAATTGTTGAAGACTGGAGCAAGAGACTGAACGTTATATGCAGTGGATATGACAGGAAGGATATTTTTAATTGTGAGAAGACTGGTTTATTTTTTAGACTGTTACCAACAAAGTCGTTGGTACAAAATGGGGACTCGTGTAAAGGTGGGAAAAAAGCAAAGGAGAGATTTACAGTTTTGCTCTGCGCCAGTAGTTCTGGTGAGAAATTGAAGCCACTGGTGATAGGAAAATCGCAAAATCCAAGGTGCTTTAAGGGATATAGCCGGGCACATTTGAGAGTTACGTATGAGGCAAACAAAAAAGCATGGATGACAGGACAGATATTTGTGTCCTGGATCAACAAACTTAATCAGCAGATGAAAGTGCAGAAGAGAAAGATCCTGCTTTTCCTTGACAACTGTGCTGCACACCCAAAACTGGATTTATCAAATGTCAAGGTTTCATACTTTCCTCCAAATACAACTTCAAAACTTCAGCCCCTGGATGCAGGGATAATCCAGACAATCAAAGCAAACTACAGGAAAAAGCTGCAGAGACATGTTTTGTTCCTGATGGATAATATAACAGCTGCATCAGTGATAGCACACAAGGTGACTCTGCTGGATGCAATCCAATGGCTGACATCAGCATGGGATGTCCTGACAGCTGAGACAATTCAAAAGTGCTTTCGGAAATGTGGGTTTTTCCAAGAGGTATTGGGTGTACAAGAGGCAGAGGAGGAAAACTGGGATGAAGAGGACTATCTTCCCCTTATACCACCTGGAACAACCCTTAAAGATTATGTTCAGTGTGATGATGGATTAGCTACAGAGAACACAATTAGTGATGTCTGGGAGTCATTAATGACAGAAGGTGCTAGAAATTCAAGTGAAATATGCCACGATGAGGAAAATGACTGTGACAACATGTGAAATTCAAAACCCAGCTAAACAGTGCATTACACTGCAGACTGCATGGTTACATTCCACAGAATTGATGGATTACGGCCTCACAACAAACAATGTTGAACTTGTGGACATAATTATGAAAACACAAGACATTCTTAAAAAAGACAAAAGAAAAGCTGTAGAAAGCATGGGACAAATGACACTGGATAAATTTTTCAAGCATAAGAATTCTTAGGAACATTGGTATTGTATTTAAGTGTCTGTTGGTGACAGATGATGTGATCTGTAACATTATTATAAAGACAGTTTTAAAACTACATGTATATCAATAGTTATTCATAGCATTCTTTTGAAAATGATGAAATAGTTTGTTTCACATTGATTTCACAATGTGCATGTGATTTTTTAAATGAAAATATTAAATGTTTTAGAATTAAATGTAGTTGTGACTTTCTATATACATGTATGTACATGTATTTACTATTCGCATTTGTCATCCCCCTCTAGAAAGGCCACCTGCATTATAAGGCCACTTTCCTGTTGCAATAGGAGTGGCCTTGTAAGAGGGGGACTACTGTACTTAAATTACTTTAAATGATTTGTGTGAAACAAATTGGGTACTTTTACCTACATTTAATGTTGACCTGGAAATTTACTGAGAGGATAAAACTCGTGATTTTGTGTTGAATGAATTATAGCAGCATATGTCACATTCACTCCATGTGAAATATTAAATCCACTGCATTGTTACTAATTTTCAACCAGTACTACCTTGTTGAAGAAATAAATAATGCTTACAAACCTTGATAGTCTTGGGGTTTTTTAAAATTGCTCATGTTAATAATCTTACTTCAGTTCACTTCACTGTGTAACATTTTGATTTGTGCGACAGGAAATACATGCATCAGCTACATAATGACTGGTAATTTGTTGTTCTAAAGTTGTGCAAAGTACTGCACTGCAATGGAACAAATATAATGATTACTTTATTTGTATCGTAAATGTTGAGCATTCCACAACTGTTGATCTAATACATTCAGAGACACACTTTTTTTTTCTGACTATGGTTAGTCTGTCATGGTACCAATGATACATCGTGAAACAAAATAATTAATTTATAAAGTTGGAAAATATTTTTTTCTTTTTGGAAAACAGACTTGGTTCTTATTTTTACTTCTCCCCTTAACTCATTAAGGCAGGGAGATTTTGTAATTTTCAACAGAAATGGGAGTAGGAAACCCGTTTTGGGGTTTCGTCTGAATACATCCTAATACAGCAGCTTCCAGGAGATTTTCATTAAGCCAGATGCCTAGTTGTTGTAAAACTATCGTTTTTTTATTAGCAATCTCACTTGTGCATGTGCAGAAATGTAAAAGTTGGAGTAGAGGGTTTGGGGGTCATTTTTTTTGGCTTATTGGACTCAGTTTAGTGTCCTGACCAAAATTTACTCAAAATCTCAAACTTATCCTACCTTTTGCAATGGTTCACATGTCCATGTGCAGTTCAGACTGGTCTGCCTTTGATCTCGCGTGAAAAAGTCTAAAATCTGGACACAAAATCCAGTTCTGTCAACCAGCAAATTTTTGGTATAAAAAAAAAAATCGGGTCTCAAAAAATAAGTTTTTTTCCTCTGTACTTTGTAGTGTGATTAGAAAGTCTCGATTATTTATTAACATTGTAAAGCTACATTTGTCTACTTTTCAGTCATACCACCCACTTTGGTGCATCTTAAATGACATTGACAATACAGAGCTCAGAAGTAGGGTACAACCTCGTGACATATAAATGCATCATTAGGGGCTTATGAGTTAAACCTTTACCTCATGCAAGTCCCTTTGGACACCACCACCCACCCCACCCCCAGCTCGTGGAAGCTCTAGTGGATGCCTCTACCCAATTCACATGGAAGCGTGTTGGGATGCATCTGCACCATCCACATGGAAGCATGTTTCTACCGTAAACATCTGTCATTCTGAGCTGGTTTTCATAACACCACCTTCGAGGAAAACCCTCTATTAGAAACTACAGGCACTGAGGAAATGCCCATTACATCATGTGGTAGCATTTAAGATCTAGTGGTAATTTGCTGTTTAAAAAAACTAGGTCACATTCTCAACCCACCCAAATGGTCACAGATTTTGTTCAGTACTCTCAATAATTTGGATGACCAGAATTACAACTATGAAAGTTTCAACAAAATATAGGCTCTGATGTTGATGTAGGTAACAGATTTTTGACGATTTAGTGATGCATACAGCTGATTCTATGTTGAGAAAGGTTATCTATGGTTGGGCATGCTGCCTCACTGGCTTGGCAGTGAACGAGTTCTTGATTTTTGAACATATACAGAATTCTTCCATGAAAAAAAAATATACAGCAATAAAGATCGCATTTTACTCTTAAACCTTTGTTAAGCTAATAGATGGGTAAAATTGATGTTGAACATGTACTAACTGCACTGCTATAAATTTTGGCAGGCCCATAATGTATTGAGGGGAACAGGTAACAGGTCTCCTATTTACAGTACAGTACACTGTGTGACTTGGGTCCATGCATATCAACTGGCTAACCAGCTGGACTGTAGGAGGCAAAGGGTTAAGTCCAGTATTTGATATATCTTTGCCACAATACAGTGATTAATGCTTCACTGACTGGTTAAGCCTTTTCACCTTAACTCATTAGCCCCTGGAGGGTTTTATCATTTTCAACTGAAATGTTGAGTAGGAAACAGATTTTAGGGACTATGGCTGAATACATCCCAATACATCAACTTCCAAGAGATTTCCCGTTAACCTAATGCCTAGTTGTGTTAGAAACATCTTTTATCATTAGCTATTTCGCTCACGCATGAGCAGAAGAGTAAAAGTTGGGAGGGTTATTTTGTTTAACAGACCCATCATTTTTGTATCCAGACCACCACTTTTTATTCCAAATTCCTATCTTATTATACTTTTTGCAAAGGTTCGTCTGTCTGTGTGCAGTTCAGACTGATCTGCCTTTGATCTGAGGCCAAACAGTCTAAAAGTCCGGACACAAAATCAGATTCCAACAACAGGCGAATCTTTGATGGGAAAAAACTTGAGTCCAAAAAATTAAGATTTTCCCTATGTATTTTGTAGTGCAACTAGAAGGATTATATGGTATCATTGTAGGGCTACATCTGTCAGCCTTTCTATAATACCACCCACTTTAGTGTATCTTAAATGACCTTGACACTACAGAGCTCGGAAGTAGGGTACTACCTTCTGATGCATAAATGAGGTGCCAAGGGTTAACGAGTTAATCAGCGCTGGCTAAGCTTTGATATGCTAAACATAGTTACAATGTATCTGTATAGTTTTGAATTTGCAATGTATTTATTTTTGTTTCAAAAATAAGATTGGTTCTTTGTTCTTTGTTACAATGGAGATATATTTAATTCAGTGTGGTGTTTTTAAAGGTGGACAGTGCTTTATAGACTGTGTGGTCTTTCAAGGAAATCGGCACGGCTAAAGCTTTGATATGCTAAACATACTGGTAGTCACTTTGTCTAGGTACCAGTAAAGTTGCAATTTATTTAAATTTCTTCTGAAAATAAACTTGTTTTTTTGTTTTCTTTCCCATTTAAAACCAAAGTATTTGATACTTCTTTGCTACAATACAGTGAGCGATGTTTAATTGACTCAGCATGGTTATTTCAAGGTAAAAATTACCACCAGATAAATTTTTTTGCATGTTTCTCCAGCATCATTACATAACAATGCACCGTCTTGGAAAATTTGAGCTAGGATATGGAGATATATTTTAGAGATGTCATGATAACCCAAACAGTATAAATACAGGACCTGAACTTTCACATACGAGGCCATAAAGCGACTTTTTGAGAGTTATGACAACAAAAGACAACTTGGAGGGATCTGATGCAGTAGAATGAACTCCATCAACAAGACAAACCTTAAAAAAGGCCCTTTAAAGGGCTATCCACATAATTGTTAAGATATACTGTACTTTAAATATTGCCACATTCATTTGCAATTCAAAATGGCCAATTGTTTTTACACTAAGAAAACAGAAAAATTATCAAGATTTTAAAATGTTTATTACATACATATATGACAGAATGTTTTCCCCCAATTCTGAGTCAAAAATTGGGGCCCACATTATACATCAGAGTGCATTGTACACACCAAAATATGGTTATAATTTTCAAAAGTAAATAAAATTTCCAAACTTGAGTATACTTTTTAAGCCATTGAAAACAAAGTTCAAGTAGTAAACTAAGCAATGTTTTGTTTATACTTAGATGACCCTCAGACCAAGAAACCAGCTTGATTACCGTAACTGTTTACTGCCCACATTCTTCTGGTCCAACCAGCCTTATTCAACTTTCTATTGGCCAAGAAGGCCAGTGTCAGGCTGGTAACCAAATCAAGATTCTTGTTCTCAGAAGGATCACTAGATTTTTGCAACTCTTGGCTTGTGTAAACAATTTCTGGTCATGAAAAATATGCAAGGGGGGGGGAGAGATTATTTCACTTTCTATACACACTACACATGTTACATTAAGAAACTATACTTTCTCTCCTATGTAGATGTTCTCAGCTTTTCTGGACTTGGAAAAACTCTCAATGGAAATGCACACTAAACATTTGATACAACAGAACTCAAGATATTCTGCAGAAATAACTTTTCATGTCAATCAAGGTTGGCTTCTGACCTTTCTGACACCAAAATTTAAAAGTAAATTGTATCTCAAATGTAAGCTATTTACAAAGTTTGGTCAAGGTATAACCCTTTACCTCATACAAGCGCCTTTGGACGCCTCTACTCCATTCGCATGGAAGTGCCTTTTGACGCCTCTACAACATTCTTATGGAAGCGCCTTTTGATGTCTGCTGTAAACATCAGCCATTTTGAGTGGGTTTTCGTAGCGCCACCTTCGGGGAAAAACCCCTATTAGATACTACATTCATTGGTGTGAATGACCATTACGTCAGATCACATGGTCACTGTTTATGCTCTGGTTGAAATATGCTATTTAAAGTAACTGGGTCATATTCTCCACTCTCCAAAATGGAGGTCGCGGATTTCGTTCAGTACTTACTCGAGTTTTCATGATTAGAATCACAACTATGAAAGCTTCAATAACTTAGGTAAAGGCTCTGATACTGATGCAGGAAGCCATTAGTTTTTATAAATTATCAAATTCAGCTGATTTAGTGATGTAGACGCAGACAAAGAATTTGTAAATTTCGAGTATGAGACATGGCAGCTACGGTTGGTCATGCGGCTTCACTGACTTGACGGTGAACGAGTTCTCTCAAGATTTTAAAGCACATAAAAAATTCTTCTGTGAAAAATAATTCTACAGCTATAACGATTGGATTTTACTCTTAATCTTTCCATACATAATATATGTGTACCAAAAACGTAAAATGGTTAAAATTGCTGTTAAACGTAACATACACTTCACTGCTTAACAGGCCTATGTGTATGGAGTAGAATAAATAAAAGGTGTTCTATTTATAGCGCACTGCACTGGGTAACTTTGCTACATGCGTATCGAAGGGCTAAAAAGCCATACACTCTATGAGGGAAAGGGATAATCTGGCATAAAAACCAAGTTATTGTATGTAAAATGTTGTTCCTTTTCTTCAGTCCATGTTACCTTTACCTTTGACACCTAAATAAATAGGTTTCTTCCTTGTCCCAAATACAAGCTACTCTTAAAGTCTGGTAATGGTAAATGGTGGAGAACTAATTTATTGTGAAGAAACAGGGAACACATACATACAGATTGATGGAGGGCAGACAGATATTATATGACATACTGCCTTATGGTGGTTGTAGAACATGGGTAAATGAGCCATAAGGGGTCTAAAATTTTAAGCCAGGTAATACTTATGTCAAATTTATTTTCCTGGCAAATTACAAAGAGCAAGGTTTACAGCAAAATAGAAAGGGGTTCAGAAAACTTGTGCCAAGATGAACCTCCGAAATTTGTAGATCATTTTGAAACATTTTATCACAAAAAGGACTGCCTTAAAATGTTTAAAACCACAAGTACCAGTAACATGTCTGCTGATTAACTCCTTAACTCCTGGAGGTTTACGTCATTTTCGCCTGAAATTGAGTAGGAAACACATTTTGGGGGCTGTTTCTGAAAACATCCTAATACATCGACTTCCAAGAGATTTCCGGTTAACCTAATGCCTAGTTGTGTTGGAAACAAATGTAATGTGTCGAATTTTGAATAAGTATGGAACCTTAAAATTGAATTCATTGTGCATTAAAATTTTACAACAGTCAAGCCAGCAAGGTCTTAGTGAAAGGTCACTTCGACCTTTTCTTCATGTCAGTGTTAAACTTGAAAGGCCAGCATCTACAGCTCATTTAAAACTGACCCAGGCATCGCAACGCTGTCCTGGGAAAGTAAACATTAAAGTTACTGACCATAACAGCTTGATATGAATCCCATGTCAAATAGTCATTTTCAAAGGGAAGTTGATATGCATCGTGTAAGGGTGCAAATTTCTGTTGATCTATGAAGAGCACAGTAATTTGGGCAGGTGAACGATTAATTAGATTTATGGGGACCAGCGCATGTTAAATCGCCATAATGCATGGAATTGTAACATCTGTGTCATGAGGAGTGATTCTTAATTAAACATTCATTTATTTAACAGTCAGACATACTGGCACATGAGGGTCTACTTGGACGGGGATGTTCGGAGGTTCTGTTTATTGTGTGACAAGTGTCAGTGGGTGACACCTAAGACCTCCCATCGCCCAGTACCACTAGGAACCACCCCACTGACTGACGAACCTTTCTCAAGGGTGGTGATGGACCTAGCAGCTCCGATACAGCTGGTGGCAGAAAGCGGTAATCATTATATACTAACGATAGTAGATTATGCCACCCAGTACCTGGAGGCCGTGGCCTTGAAAACCACCGACTCAGTCACAGTGACCGAGGCCTTGTTAGGCGTTTGGTCGAGAGTTGGTGTCCCTGAGGAGATAATGACTGACCAGGGGACGCAGTTTGTGAGCCAGGTGATGTAAGAGGTGAATAGATTACTGTCCATTAGACACCTGACAACTATCCCGTATCACCCACAGTGCAATGGTTTGGTGGAGCGTTTCAATGGAATATTGAAACAGGCTCTGAAGAAGCTCTGTGAAGGTCAACCCAGGGATTGGGATCGATACCTTCCCGCAATACTTTTTGCGTCTCGAGAAGTACCACAGGCTAGTTTGGGTTTATCACCTTTCGAATTAGTCTATGGGAGGACAGTCAGGGGACCCATGGCTGTATTAAAATGGATATGGCTGGATGAACAACCATCCGCAGAAGTGCAAACAACATACCAATATGTTGTTCATCTCCGCAACAAGCTGGAAGAGGTTTCTAAATTGGCTCAGGAGAATCTCTGCTATGCAAGGGGGCATCAAGCCAAATATTACAATAAAAGGTCGAAGGAACATCACTTTGAGGTGGGTGACAAGGTGGTGTTGCTGCTGCTGTTAAAGCACAACAAACTTCAAGTCTCATGGAGGGGACCATTTGTGGTAACGGAGAAAAAAGGTGGGCAGAACTACGTATCCGGGTAGGAGACAAGGAGAAGCTGTACCACGTAAATCTCCTGAAACACTACCATGAAAAAGAGACACCCAGAGAGTTCGTGGTTGCTACAGTGGTGACTGAAGAACCCGACGACAACGGAGGAGAGGCGGAAGTACTCCCTAGTTGTCCTCTGACGAAGGAAGAAACCTACGTCGACGTTGTCCTTGACGGGACATTAACGTCAGAGCAACATAAGTGGAGTCGTTACTCCAAGACTACTCAAGCGTCCTGACAGAACAACCTGGCAAGACAGAGTTGGAGGAGTTCACACTAAAGCTACTGGATGAGAAGCCGGTGAAGTTGAAACCATATCCGTTACCCTATGTGAAATTATAAACTGTCCGAAATGAAATTCAAGCTATGATAGATTTGCGAGCCATAGAATCAGCTGAGTCCGCGTATAGCTCTCCTGTTGTGCTGTACAGAAGAAAGACGGCATACACAGATTTTGTGTCGATTACAGGAAGTTAAACAGGATCACGGAATTCCAGGTAGAACTGTTACCTGATCCCAAGTCCATATTTGCCGGGGTGACCAACGCGAAGTATTTTTCGAAAATTGATCTGTCTAAGGGATACTGGCAAATTCAAGTTCAGAATGAAGCAGAGCAAAACTTGCCTTCGCAACTCCAGATGGGACCTACCAGTGGGTAGTCATGCCATTCAGGGTCCAGAATGCGCCGAGTGTCTTCACACGTATGATGCGAAAATTACTTGAACCGTTATGGGGGACTGGAGTTTCAAACTTCATGGACGATTTACTCTCAGTGACAGCACTTGGGATGATCATATCATTTTGCTGAAAGACGTTTTAGAGCGACTTCGACAAACAGGACTGACTGCATGACCATCTAAGTGCCATATAGGGTTTAGAAAACTAACCTACCTAGGTCATACCCTCAGTGTAGACACGTTAAGCCCGGTTAGTTCAAAGGTCGACCAACTTAGGGACGCAGTACGACCAACCACTATGACGAAGTTCGATCTTTCTTGAGACTGGCAGGGTATCGTCGCTATGTTGCTAACTTCAGCGCTATTGCTAGCTCAATGACTGACTTGACTCGGAAAAAAAGCTCAGATATAAGTTATATGGACAGACATGTGAATGAGCATTTCAGACGGTGAAGGACAGACTGACATCAGAGCAGTAGTGAGATTGCCTGATGTGACTCGAGATTTTGTCTTATGTACTGATGCTCGTGATAAAGGTTTAGGGGCACTGTTATTACAAGAACATGATGGAAACTTATTCCCAGTTGCATACAGTAGCAGAAAATTGTCAACTGCAGAATGCATTCAGAAAGAATGCTTGGCAATTATCTTTGTTATATCTAAATTCCAACGTTACCTGTATGGACGAAAATTTATTTTAGAAACTGACCACCAACCACTTGCCTATTTAGCTCAAGCTAAGTTGACCAATGGACGATTAATGAGACGGTCATTATTACTACAGCAGTACCAAATCCAGGTACAGTATATTAAGGGCAACGAGAATGTAGGGGTTGATTATTTAAGTAGACTAGGGACGTCTGAGGTGAAGGGTTCACCTGAGGACGTGTAAGTGAATCAGATTAGATCTCCAAAAAGTTTGGAGAGTAAAAATCCCCGATTTTACTCTTGGGAAGTGGCGGGCCTATGTAAAGGTGCAAATTTCTGTCGATCTATGAAGAGCACATTATTTTGGGCAGGTGAATGATTAATTAGATTTATGGGGACCAGCGCGAGTTAAATCGCCGTAATGCACGGATTTGTAATGTCTGTGTCACGAGAGGAATGATTCTTAATTAAACATTTGTTTATTTAACAGGCACACAGACTGGAAGGAAAAGGTTAACTTCGATCTTGTATTGGAATTGTCAGATTTGAGATATTCCAGAATTAGTTATTTGGGAATCTCGAGGTCATGCAGACTACAATTTTGGTGCCCAGTTATAAAAGGTGTGAGATATATTTAATCCGGATTGGTTACGCTAAATAAGGGGTGTGATTCCCACATGAAAATTCTTGGGTTTAATATGTTCCATCACAAAACTTTAGTCAGTCTACATTTTTCTGCAACAGAAAACAAAGGTAAGAGACTCCGAGGTTGAATTTAGAAGAAATTCTCTCTTAAAACATTTATCCAAGGGATCGGATGTCTGGAAGGTCGACGGACACACTTTTTGGCGGTAGAAGCAAGATAAGCTTGAAAGTACAAGGTAAAATAGCTCCACGGGATGTATCCACGTACCTACCTATTGAAGTATCTCCGTATCACATACTTACATATCAACCTACCCACACAAAGTTTGAGGGCCGAAAGAGGCGAGACAGAAGAGAGTATGGAGAACGGAAAAGTGGAAAGGACCAAGAAGAACAGTCACAGTGAAGTTGGAGATCAGTCACAGTGAAGTTGGAATGAACCAGAAATAATCAAGTAATGAAGTTGTTCAAGGCAATAACTTCCATTGTTTACTCGATTCTATGATGAACTAATTCTATCATTTAAAAACAGATCTGCTATTTATATAAGTATATTTGTGTTTGAAATTCGGTGAATGATTTATTTAAAAAAGAAGTGTGTCTTCCTAATGTAATGCATTATCACGGTTGTTTATGTAATTGATTAAATTGTCATTTTCATGTACGGGGGCTCATGTCATTCTGTTTAATATATATCCACAGATCTCTATCTCATCCACCAATAAGTTTCACACTTTATATTGATATTTACTCAATCCGGGCAATAACACCAAAGGCGATCACCCTCTAGATAACGATAACCCAATTTCCACTACAACCCACCCCCAACAAAGTGGGGGCTTCGTAACACATCGTATTTCTCAGATTCTAGGCTGTCAAAATCTGACAAAAGAAATAATTTGCTTGGGGAAAAATTAGGAACCGCTGATTACGATTGGTCAGTTTAAATTAAGGCGTACACCTCGGAAGTAAAGTTGAATTTAAAAGAAACGACCTTGGTCAAATTCTTTAGTCAGAAATTTCCTGCATGAGGATAAGACTGGCTCCAGGGAAACCTAAAGAATAGTGCTTTCCTCGTTAAAACAAGTAAATGGGATCAGGTGGCTGTCTTGTAAGAAAAGACAGGCTTCAGTGCTAAGATGCACAATTGCTGAAAAGAAACAGCATTAAGGTACGCAATTTTAATTTTCATGTAATTTTCTATTTTATTTGTCTTGTTTATGCAGATGTGCTTGATATGACTAGGATTCATACTATGTATCGGTTATTCGATTTCATGGAAATCTGTTGATATGCTAGAGTTGTTTATTCAATTTATTTCTTCAATTTTACAGTTACTAGTTCACTGATAGAATTGACTGATTGCATGTGATCCAAATTTTCAGATGTGAAGGATTTCAGAGATGTTATGTGAATTAATTTCCTTTGTTAGGATGATACTGATTATTGTGAGTTAACGATAATTGCATATTTATATATGATTTTGTAATGCTTAGCTCTTTACCTCGTGCAAGTGCCTCTACTCCATTCGCATGTAAGCGCCTTTGGGTGCCTCTACATCATTCTCATGGAAGTACCTTTCAACGTCTGCTGTAAATATCAGCCATTCTGAGCGGGTTTTTGTAGTGCCACCTTCGGAGAAAACCCCCTATTAGATACTACATTCACTGGTGTGAATGACCATTAATTACATCAGACCACATGGTCGCTGTTTATGCTCTGGTCGGAATCTGCTATTTAAAGTAACTGGGTCGTATTCTTTACACTCCAAAATGGATGTCGCTGATTTCATTCAGTACTTAATTGAGTTTTCATGATTAGAATCACAACTATGAAGGCTTCAATAACTTAGGTAAAGGCTCTGATATTGATGTAGGCAGCAATTTTTTTAAATTATCAAATTCAGATGATGTAGACGCAGACAAAGAACCTGTAAATTTCGAGTATGAGAAATCGCAGCTACAGTTGGTCACGCGGCTTCACTGACTTGATGGTGAATGAGTTCTCTCAAGATTTTAAAGCACATCAAAATTTCTTCCGTGAAAAATAATTATACAGCTATAATGATCGGAATTTACTCTCAAACCTTTCCATATATAATATATGCATACCAAATATGTAAAATGGTTAAAATTGCTATTAAACCTAACACACACTACAATGCTTAACAGTTAACAGGCAGACCTATGCGTATGGAGTCGAACAGGTAACAGGTGTTCTATTTATAGCACACTGCACTGGGTAACTTTGCTACATGTATATTGATGGGCTAAAAAGCCATGCACTCTATGAGGTAAAGGGTTAAAGAATCTTGTAGGTTAGGGATTGCTTTAGATAAAAGTTGGTGACTCTTATGTAATAGTAATCAATAGCATGTATCTTATTGAGTGGAACTGACTAGGTTAGATGTCTAAGGAGTCATGTGGTATGCAGAGAGATAAGGGAATGTTGTATATATGCACAGCTCACGTTAATTTGTTGTCAGCCACTGTGTAGCGAGGGTGATGATCTATCAAATTAGGTCAGACTTGGATGTATATTACAGGGGTCATTTGTAACTAGAGATAACGATTGTACCTTACTTGAAATACAGTCTAAATTTGTAAGGACCATTAATCATTAAGGTCACATTGTCAGAATTTATGCAGTGTTTGGATAGCGAGTTTATGCTTTCTGAGGAACGAAAGTGAGAGAATTTTATATACGTATAGAAGATGTTACATATAGATTTAGTGGTAATCTTGTCATTCAAGGAAACAGATCCCAGGAACAGATGGGGACAGTCCGAAGACAGAAGTCCGGAAAAGACATGAAGCATTCAGAATAGAAAGATCAACGTATACACGTAAAGGTGGCAAGACGTGTGATACACAGAAACAAATACCGGAAGCGACACTAGGTGATGCAAATCAGGCATGGACATTGTGCTCTTTTCACCACTCATTATCATGATGAAACAAATCCAAAATAGAACATTGCTACTGAAATTCTGTCAGCATAAATTTTGTTTGAGTTGAACCTGACTCTATTAATTTTTTTTGTTATTGATTAAATTTTTTTTTTTTTGTCTAAAGGGGGCTCGTATTTTATTATTTCTTCTCAATAGTTTTGCTCAGTCTCTGTTGATGTTCTATGTATCCGCTCACACCGGGCAATAAAATCGAGGGGAGTCATCCTCTAGATAACGGCAGCCAAATCTAATTAACCATCCCTCTTTACCAAAAGGGACAACATTACACATCATTTTTCACTGGCTATTTTGCTCGCACAATGGGCAGAAGGGTATAAGTTGAGTTTTTTTTTTCTTTCTTTTTTTTTTTTTGCTTAATGGACCCATCATTTTCGTATCCAGACCACTCTTTATTCCAAATGTCCATCTTATCCTACTTTTTGCAAAGGTTTGCCTGTCTGTGTGCAGTTCAGACCAGCTTGCCTTAGATCTGAGGCCAAAAAGTCTCAAATCCGGACACAAAATCGAATTCCAACCATGGGCAAATTTTGGCTGGAAAAAAATCAGGTCCAAAAAATTACGTTTTTCCCTCTGTATTTTGTAGTGCAACTAGAACGTCCAGATTTTTTGGTATCATTGTAGAGCTACATCTGTCTACCTTTCTATAATACCACCACTTTAGTGTATCATACATGACCTTGACGCTACAGAGCTCAGAAGTAGGCTATTACCTCCTGACGTGTAAATGTGGTGCCAGTGGTTAAGGAGTTAAAACAGCCCAATACAAAAATTCAAGATGTATAGTTTACAGGCAGATGTGTCTTATCAGCACTTGTCCAAGTCCAATCTTTAGTTGGCTGTGCCGTCAACAGCTATTCTAAAATAAAGAGTTTTAACCAAACAGTAAGCGTGTGGCTATTTTCTATGTCATCTGAACCTCTTATTATCTGCCAACCTCCCTCCCCCCATACCAACAGTATGCATGAATTAGAGGCCTGTAAAATACATATACTTCACACACAGCTACAGTAGCGTATTTATACAATTCCTTATGCGTAATATCATCTCTACTAAAAACATCTTGCTGTATTGTGTGTAATTATAAATTCCATCACTTCTTTTTTTTTTTTGTCAACAGTTGGTCACTTGAATATAATGACAGGATTCATATCAAATGGCCTGACTCGTAATTATAAAGATGCTTGAATTGTGCATAGTTTAGCATTCTACACAGCTTCAGTGACTGAGCTAAGAACCTAATTAATAATTAGAACTCTTGCATGCTTCATCTTTGCAAAAAGAAAAAGGTCCATAAAATCAATACCTTGAACAATTACTGAAATATTCTGTGGAAACTTGGGTGAAATCAGAGCAGTAAACAGCTCTGCATTTTATGTATTTCATTCGTTTTTTCAATGTAGATCACAATAATAAACATATATTAGATGGCTCCATCTTCAATCAAATTTATAAACATAAGTACAGTACAGCTCTGTGATTGTTCCTTTCTCCAGTGTCATGTTTGGGCAGTTTCCATACTCACTCCACAGTGGAGGGATATATACATACAAATCACTGCTCTGCTGTGACTCAGCAGGAACCTCATGTTACTTCTCTGCCAAGCATCCACAGAAAGTAGATCAGGGACACTTCTAGGAATTTTGTTTACTTTATTCCAAGAAATCTGAACACACCTACTTCCAACTTGATGAGGCAACATACTTTTTGGATTCCCCTGAACAACATAAATATATCTCATTGTTATAGAGAAATAAATAATCCTCTGAAATAAGGAGAGTTAAAATCCAAGTAATAACCAATGATATCTCAACTAAAAAAAAAGAACTGAAAAGATGGGAGTTTACAATGAAATGTGAACCATGAGCTTAAGCAGTAATGGCAGTATATTGTTAACAACCGCACCAGTGTCCACAAATTTGAATATACACAACTTTAGAGCCAGCTAGATTCAGATGCAATTGGGCCCACTGCATTTGGGGCGGGGGGTTGTTGTTGTTGTTGTTGTTGTTTCCATGATATAAAAAAGATGCAAGCAAAATAAAAATGTGAGCAATGTCTTATCACACAAGTCAGCAATGCCAATGTTTTCAAGCTTTACAAAAAGAATCCTAACCCCTTCTCTCTCTCTCTCTCTCTAAACTGAGTTTTGATATTCTTTTATTGTACTGCGGAGACAATGTGAACTCTATTCTTTAGCTGCCACCTTAACTCTTTCATTTGTCATTTTGCCAACTGATACTTACCAAGCAGTTTAACTGTACATATTTTCCAATTCATGGCTAATTTATTTAACGTCTTACAGCACATTTATCAGTAACCACACACAACCTACTCTCTCCTTCACTAACTGAGCCCATGTTTATTGTCTTAAGAGTTCTATGTAAATATTAATATTAATACACATGTAGCTAAGAACTTCTTCACCCAGAATGTGACTTCAATGCTCATGCATCTGCTTCAGACCTACTTAAGAGAAGAACCCTGTTTTACTGCATATGAAATTCTTTCATCAAATACATGGCATAGTTCATACAGGTTTTTGGTGGGGTGCACATCTCATGAAAATACAAGTACATATTTAAAAGTCTTCAGCAGACATGAACACATTGCATTACATATCTCTCAAAATAATTTTAAATACTTATTTGACATTAAGTCAATATTGATGTTATAGAAAATTTGATCTGTAAGAGAAAAGATAGATCTGTTATTCTGTAAGGCAATGACATTGGCAACTCAGTTACCAGTCTCTCTCCCTCTCTCTCATCTCCTGACAATCTGGTTAACATGCTCTTTTTTTCTCCCCCCTCTCTCAACGAAACTCTTTAGTTGATGCTTGCTGCTGTCATCAACAGTAAATCATGCCCACTTTATTGAAACCATGTCCAGCCCGTGGTGGTGGTGGTGGTCGGATATGATTCCACAAGAAAGTATGTTGTGCAAATCTATTCTCCAAGAGAAGCTGTGGCAACTCAATCAGGACACACAAATAAAGGTGAAGGGGAGCTGTTACTTTCAAATACAAATGTTTGCTTACAATTAGAGTTTACAGCATACATCCAAAGATTTATGAAAACAATTTGAAAGAGTTACCTGTTACCTATAAATGGTCAAAATTAAGTTATATAATCATTTTATAATAAAGCCATTTCTCTTTAGAATTTAAAAAATACAAAACAAAAACAAAACAAGCTCTTTCCTTTTTTTGGAACACAAATGTAAATTCTTACCACTGTTGTGGGCTATTAATACTAATAGACCTAACAATGGTTTGACACCTACTGGTTTCCAAATCTGGAGTTACTCATTACTAATAAATAAACCACTCCAGTAGCCTAGTGGTTAGAGCGTCTGCCTCGGATGCAGGAGGTCATGGGGTCGATCCCCGGCCGAGTCATACCAAAGACTTATAAAAATGGTACTAACAGCTGCCTCGCTTGGTGCTCAGCATTAAGAGGCTAGTTTTAGGACTGGTCGGCCTGGTGTCAGGATAATGTGACTGGGTAGGACATCATGCTACATGTCTATGGCATGACGCCCCAGTGCTAGACATCACTATAAACTGCCACACTGCAGACATCATAGCAATATGACTGAAAAATTATTAAAGCTACATTAAAAACCTAAATCACACACACACATACTAATAAAATAAGTCAAAATGGGTTCAGAGTATTCAACAGGTGTGCTCAGGTGTTTGGCTGTTAACCAAATCACAAATTAAGAAAAGAAAAGAAAGCCCATTTAAACTAGGGGGTCCAATTTGACAAATAACCTACCTGAAATAATGAACCCTAGTTAATGTAAGGAAAACTCAATAAATATGTTATGATACACAGAAAATTCAGGACCATACACTGTTCATGATGAGATTATGCCTTGAAGATTTGCCAATAGATCATACTGGAAGCACTAACCCAGATCTGCCAGGGCACAATGCCATGCAGTTCATGGTCTATGCTGTTTCTTCCACTGATTAGTTCTAACAAAATACACAGAACCATATCTACTGGCACATAATCTGCTGGTGTATGATGCATCAGCTGATGATGAGCCAGCAGATCTTGGTCTGTGCAGTTTGCAACTGGATCAGACTTGTAAGCAAGTTGCATGTTGTATGAAACTTGGAGTAATATATACGTATATGGTATTTGTTAAATATGCCCATAACTCCACTTCAACCAAAAAATAATCTGGCAATTTTATTAAAGAAAGCAGAGTTGAAACGAAGAAATGGTCTAATCTTGAATCCTGGAAGTTCTTTTCACCCAAGGGACTGTCAGTCCCTTCAATGGAGTCTTATTTTTCAGAATGTAAACTGGGCACAATGTACTTTTTTGTTAGACCTTAAATAATTGCTCATGCAAATGTAATCTATAATCTAATTTAAATTTCAGTCAGTTGGTCCCAACCTTTGGGCCACAGAGTTGTAACCACCACCCCAATCCAGACAAAAAAGCTTAATATATAAGACCACAATCACTGAATCATGAAATACAGGCCACATTGCCCTTGTTTTCATTGATGGGTGCAATTACATACAAGTTATGCAACTCCATAAGCTACAGTGCCCAAGAAAATGAACCACAAAGGTTAACCAAAATCATTGGACCATGAAATATTGGTCAGTGACCTAATTTTCACTAAAATATGTGGTACTCCACACGACATGTCATACCAACTTTTGAACTCTGAGTACTAGCATGAGAAAATGACCAAAATGCAAACTGTAACCTCAATGTCAACACCAAATTAACAGTGTAATGATGCAAAATTCTGTTGAATAATTTCACACCACAATCTATTTTGGTCAGCACGAGACATAACAATGAAAACTGATGTATTGGCTAGGGCTCACAATAACCTTGCAGCCTGCAATACTTAACCTCACCTGCTTAGGGTCTGTTTGATAACGGTCAGTCACATGAAAGATGCCAATGTTAATGCAAGGTCAATAGTGGAAAAATGACAACAGTTGAGACAAACCAGGAAAATTTTTATGAAGTCTTGGTCCAGTCTGTTCAAAGTGTTTTATTAGTTTTTACATGTTCAGTGGAGAATTCTAAGGAAGAAAGGTAAGTAAAGGGTAAGAAAAATATGCTTATTTGTTTTCACACAAAGTTAAAGGTTGCAAGAGACATTACAAGTGGAATTTCTGTCTACTTAAAATATAATTATTATTTCATGTGTTGATGGTTTAATTATTCAGCGTGAATTCATAATGGATTTTATGGATTATTCATGGCAAGAGAAGCATATTGGTAAGTACACCATTTATTTTCACCTTTATGCATTTGTTTTTTTTTCTGCATGTAGCATGAAATTTTATATCATTATGTACATAATTTTATTGAGAACTGATGTGCCAAATTTCAGCTTAATTAAATGAATATAAATTTATTTCCCAAACATTTATTTAATGATTCTTTAAAAGATCTACATGATATGGTTTAAAACAATCTACACACAAATGAATATTACACTGAATACACATATTCAGAACTTCCCGGCGTCGCTTTTGTTTACTTCACTGTCGACATCTTCCCCTCTTTTCACCATTCTTAGGATAGTGGCCTCCTGTATTTGTACCTAGCGCTGCTATTATCATTTTCCTGGTAGTCTCCAATAAGCAATTTTGCCAGATTCTTCTTAAAATCAACTCTCTATGTGCTTTTAACCGTCTGTTCTTCCTCCGCTTAACATGTTGTTCTGATTCTCTCATTAGTATGAATCCATTGGTGACAGTGATATCAAACAAAAACCAAAAAAGGTACAACCACCACTTTTTAGCTGCTCTGCATGTACTGTACTGTGTTCTCAGCTGGTCTGCGGTGTCCACTCTGTTCATGTTATTGTTGTACTCTGGCACGATGGATGGTGCTCTGATGTCCCTGACTTCTCCATTTCTTGATTTGTGCTGTACTGTCTTCTCTATGGCTGCTGGATCTTCTGCTGTTGACAGCATGGCTGCCAACCCCCGAGTAAAAAATATACTGACTGCTTATGACAAAAATACTGATTTTCAGGAACAAATACTGATTTTTAAAATTTTAATGCATACGTAAACTATTTACAACATATACAACCATCAGTTAAGTAGAACAGTGCCTTACATAATTATTTAATGTCAAAGATGCATGTGTTGCACACTTGCACTGTCTGGACGGGCACCCTGTTCCATTTGGGTGCCCATTCAGAAGGTGCAAGAGTGCAACACACTCAGACACAGACTGTTTATAGGATCCTTTTCCACATCTTGTTTTTTTTTTTCAATCATTATCGATTCCAATGTACCATTGTCATTGATGATCGATATTTTGTGTGATTTTCTTACTTAACTGTTTTCGTTCTAGCATACGAGTAATCGTTTGCGATTTTACTGTCTGGAAAAAGTGTGCAAAATATATCGCCAGCAACACTAGTAACTGAAAGAGGAAGGTTCATTTTAAATTTAAATTCTGAATATTCTGCTTTCCTATTCAACACGATTAGAAGCTGAATATTACGATGAGATACAGTGATAGCTGTAACTGTTTGCAAAATCCAATATGGGGGATAAAGACAGGCATGGTAGCCTCGATTTCAAATAAACTAATCATATTGTAGAACTGTATTCCTATATACATGCAGTACATTTCCATCAGAATGGAACCGAGTGCCCGTTCTAAACTGAAAATTGCAAGGAAATTTTATTGTTTTGTTTTTTTTTAAAATTAAAAAACGTATTTTTTGCACAAAAAAAACACCTGTATTCAGGTCCAAATACAGAAAAAACGGGACACTTGGCAGCTATGTCATAGGGTGTAGATGTGCTTCTTGTCCATCCAAACACAGGCTGATAATTCCCCTCACTGTACTGTTTTGAACTCCCCTTGAACCCAAACATCTCTCTTAATTTAAAATGAAATTTAATAAACTGAATTTCGATTGAGTTACATCAAGGATCTCTCTGGTATTTATATATGTCCAAGTTCAGACTGAGTTGCGTATGATGAAGCAACAAGCTGATGTTTATTAGCTTTTCGTCCTCTTGTATTTCATGTGCGCCTCCATGACTAATAGCAAAATCACATTACACAATTTGCAAAACGTAAAATTTTCTCCTTTACTAGATGGTTTCACAAATCTAGACAAGATGGCACAATTGTCCTTCCAGTTCTGTTTTCTTGTCTTTCCTGGAGAAAATTCTGAATATTCTGCTTTCCTATTCAACATGACTAGAAGCTGAATATTACGAAGATGAGATACAGTGATAGCGGTAACTGTTTGCAAAATCCAATATGGCGGATAAAGACAGGCATGGTAGCCTCGATTTCAAATGAACTAATCATATTGTAAACTGTATTCCTATATACATGCAATACATTTCCATCAGAATGGAACCGAGTGCCCGTTCTAATCTGAAAATTGCAAAGAAATTATATTGTTTTGTTTTTTAAATTAAAAACACTTATTTTTTGCAATAAAAAAAACACACCCGTATTCAGGTCCAAATACGGGAAAAAAACGGGACACTTGGCAGCTATGTGATAGGGTGAAGATGTGCTTATTGTCCATCCAAACACAGGCTGATAATTCCCCTCGCTGTACTGTTTTGAATTCCACTTGAACCCTAACATCTCTCTTATTAACATGATGTATACGATATCGTCTTCTGTTGGATCTTATGGTTCCGCGCGCATACATACCTTTCTGTAGAAGCCTCTCGAATAAATCTGGACTGGTGAAATAACTGTCTACATTTACTATGTGGTTTCTCTCCCAAATCTATTGTGTTAGCTCCATAACGACGTGTTGCTAATCCCACTTCTCTGGTACCTGAGTCCTTACCTGTATACACCTGAAATTCATTGGTGTAGCCATTCACTGGGTCAGCCCTCATCCAGACCTTGATTCCATACTTTGTCAGCTTGGCTGGTAGATAGTGGCGAAAAGCTAACCTACCTCAAAATTTTATCATGGCTTCATCTACACTTACATTTTGATGAGGATTGTAATTTTCTAAGCAGCTGTTTTGATTGACATCATACACTGGCCTCACATGATACAACTTGTCATGACCTGGCTTAAGTCTGGGAGGATTACGACGACTATCATTTATATGAAAATATTGTGATATATTGTCAAACCTATCTCTCCTCATGATCCTTCTCACACTTAAGTTTCCAAATAAGGCATCTGTTTACCATTACATGGCCGTCTCAGGGAGCTGAAGAATACTCAAAAAAAACTCATTCCCATCCATGCTTTAATTTCTCTCTCCGTAACATCTCTCCAGTTTGGGTCTTCTTTCTCCTCCTGCTTTCACCTTGCATTGAGATTGGTCTTACCTACAATCAGCTGAATCAGAAATGCTGGGAAAAAAAGCTCAAAAAAATTAAATTCATTTGCATCAGGGTCTAAATCTGTTGTTGGCCCTGGTGTTGGTCCTGTGAATGGCCTCTTGTCAATGTGTGTTTTATCATTTATGATCACTCGATCACATCTTTCATTTTCTTCTTCTTCTCCATTCTCTTCAACATTCTCATTCTCATCACTCCTGCTGTTATCATCAGTGGCTATTTCGATGTCACTCTCAATCTCATCTGATGAAAATCTTGAAAATTCTCAGCCAGAATCTGTCAAGTAAAAGTCTGCTCCAAGTGGCTGATTCTCGTCAATTTGCATCATTTTCAGATCTACTGTATATACTCGCGTATAAGCCAGTTCGCGTATAAGCCGACCCCCCCAAACTGAATAGGTAAAAATATTAAAAAGTACATGACCTGCGCATAAGCAGACCCATAAGTTCAAGACTACATCACAAGATGCACAAAGTGAGTTCTAAATACATTTATTTGGGCAAATCACATTACTAAAATAAATATTATCTTCAAACTTAATGAAAATGAAAGCTAATTTATATGTTCAAATAAAAACAATTTATCTTCAATGTTAAGTCTTAACTGAAATAATAAAATCCTCATACTAAAATCCTGAGTTATAAAAGTTCTATCACTTTCAGAATCCTTCAAAATCTGACTCAGCATCTGAATTGCCAAATAGTTCATAAAACTCTGCTTCTGTTATGGGCGTGCTGTCATCGTATACATCGTCACTGTCATCAGTGTCATCCAAGTGTCGTTCTGCTTCTCATTCTCCTTGTCATTGTCTGATTCAAATATGGCATCATCCTCAGTTCCATCCATGGCATTGCTGATACAGCACTTTTGAAATGATTTGGCAATCATTTCTGATGGAATTGAGTCCCATGCATCTTTGGCCCACTTGGCGACTAAGTCGATGTCCAGCCTCATGAAATTCCCTGCCTTTTGTCATCTTCACTGCGCCTGAACAAACCCATTCGGACCACATCTTTCGTAACCTGTCCTTAAACGGCCTGTTAAGGCAGACATCAAGAGGATGTAACACTGATGTTAAACCTCCTGGTATCACAGCCAATGTTGTTTTCATTTTGTTTGCGGCCTTTTTGATTTCATCTGTCTTGTGTGCTCGAAACATGTCGCAGACAAGCATTGAAGATTTCTGAAGAAGTGCACCTGGTCTCTTGTTCCAGACTTTCTCCAACCATTCAGTTGTTCCATTTTCGTCCATCCATCCCTTTTCATGTGCACGAACGATGACACCTGCAGGAAATTTCATGCTTTTTGGCAGCGTCTTTCTTTTAAAAATTATGACAGGAGACAGTTTTGATCCATCAGCTAAACAGGCCAAAACAACCGTGAAAAGTGCAGAAGAATGGCAATAAACCCATAAATCCTAACCAAGCATCCTGGATATGCTTCTGTTCTATAAGCAATAGATCTAATAATTGATTTACACAGCTAAAACAAAAGAGCATCCTCTCGTTAAAGATAAATGCTTCAGATTACATTCAAGATATAGCCATGTACAAAACAAAAGACTTAATGATAGCTGTCCAGTCATCACTACTGGCAACTCCTATCTTAGCATGTAATCATTCCTTTTTACTTAATTTATAACACCTGGAAGTAAGTGCTGCTTTCTGCTCCTTGTAAGTCTTTATAACATCTTTCAAATACATAGCTCTGAAACTCCAGTGCAGGCATACAGACCTATAATTTAACTAGAAGCATGTGGTTTGGTGTTAAACAGCACAGCAATACAAGTACGTCAGCTTATTTAGTGCCAAACACCAGAAGCAAGCTTATCAGTTTATCTGCACGATTTTCAAGCATAAATTCTACTTTATAGACTTTTACTGTATCCCTCTAATCCCTTATCTACAGCATTTCATGCTTGGCTACTACCTCCAACCAAGCTCTGCTCTGACAAGTGCAACAATGCCAAATTCATTTTGTAAAATGTTTAAAATTCTCAACTTTGGAACCATACTCATATTAACCAAAGAAAAACAGAAAAAGGCTAATTTATATGCATACTTGGTTGAAAACAGCACGAAGAACTTTCTGTATTGTAGCACTGAGCCTTTCAACATTATTCAAAAGACACGAATTTGGAGTAAATTCCTCAAAATCAGAAAGCTTCAAGGTGCAGAGAACTCTATATTAGCCCAGTGAGGATTCACAATTATATTCTTGTGTGGAACAGGTAACCAATGAGATGAATGGTTAATGGTTGTTTGTATGTTTGTTTTTTTTAAACAGTACTTTTAGTTGTTGTTTTGGGTTAAATGTCTTTTCTCAGCACAAGACAGGCTGTACATGGTGGCCAGTGTAATTGGTGAATGAAGAATAGAGAGAAACACAGGTAAGAACCACCGACCCACAGGAAGCTACTTTTAGCACTTTATTTGATCATATCATGCAAAGGAAATGGAAACTAGGCACCTTTCCCAGGAACACAGCAAGGCAACCAACCTAGGTTGTCCCTGGCATGTATCAAACCACAACCCTTGGATTACAAATCTGATTAATGCTTAGCCAAATAAGCTACCAAAGCTTCCCCAGCCAACAAGCATACATGTTATTCCACAGGCAGTAGGCCAAAAATACCATGTTGAAGGCTGTCTACTGCACATTCCATTTTATAGTTGAAACCTACCTTTTGAAAATTAAAAGAATTGCTTAAAAAATTATATATATAAGTATTCTATCAGCACATTAGAGAAAACGCAGAACCAGTCAATTGGGGACAGGAAATGTTCCAGCAGTACACCGACTGGTGTGATGATGCATAGCAGAGCAAATGGGACTAGAATTGGTAAACAGATGATGTGTACACATTTCTGCCAACCCTGGACTACACAAATACTGACTGCTTATGCCAAAAATACTGATTTTCAGGAAGAAATACTGATTTTTAAAATTTTACTCCATATATAACTATTACAACATCTACATCTGTCACTAAAGTAGGTCAGTAAGTTACTTAATTATTTAATGTCAAAGATGCACGTGTTGCACTCTTGCACCTTCTTAGTAAGTCATCAGACACAGAATGTTTATATAAGCCTTTTCCACACTTTGTCTTTTCAATCATTTTTATTCCAATGTACCATCATGGATGATCTGAATTGTGTGCGATTTTTTTTTTTTTTACTGAACTAAAAATCCTCTCACAATCAGCATTAGAGTGTGGTAATGAAAGAAGTCCTAACATAAAGTAACTCAGATGATCGTAAAGAAAGTCTCCACATGAATTCTTCATCTCAGACATCAGAATCCACACTCCATCAACACTATCGCAGGAGAGTATTGTTTCAGTCAGGGAGCCGATCTGGTATGAGGCAAAGTGTGCTCTAAGCTTGTCCTGAGCATCAGAAGAAGATTCACCATCTTTTTTCAGCAGTAACATGGAAAATTTCTTGAGAAAGAACCTGATGTCTGCAAAAGAGACCTCTAACCTTGAGCTGATATTTGCAGCTCAGGCATGTGTCAGAACCTCATCCTTTAAGAGGAATTTCTTATGCATATAGGTGCAAGCATTGATGAAATACCTCTAATAGTATGTATCAGGATCACCACAAAATCAGCATTTCATTTTCTTTTACTAAAAATGTGCATTTTAATTTTAATAAAAGGTAATATTTTTATACAAAGTATCACTGACCTCCTCAGACAGGAAAGTTAAGTGTATGCAAGTTTTTGGTTGAACAGTGTATCAAAACAATACAGCACAGAAAGAAATGTAGAGAAAAAATACTAATTTCATGCGGGGGGGGGTTAAGCATAAAAAAAAAAACCATGCAAACATTCTGGCAATCAAAAATAAACTTGTCACATTCCACAGTTAAAATAAGAACGTAGAACGAAGAAGGTCTAAAACTATGCACCTTTCAGTCTTTTCACAATGTAGTTATGGTTGTCTGTTGCCAGCTCATTAATGATAGCGCCAGTTTTCATTCTAGCACACGAGTAATCCTTGGCGATGTTACTGTCTGGAAAAAATGTGCGAAATAAATTACCAGCATCGCCAGCAACTGAAAGAGGAAGGCTCCTTTCTATAAGAAATTCAGTAAAAAGAACTTCCGATCTAATTACGTCAAGGTTCTCTCTGGTATGTATAAACTTCAGTTCAGGTTGCATTGTTGATGATGAAACAGCAAGCTATGTTTATTAGCTTTCTCATGCTGTTTTATGGTACAGGCACCTACGCTCCATGCCCAATAACGAAACTACAATTGCACAATTTGCAAAATGCAATGTTTTCTCCTTTACGAGATGGTTTCACAAATTTAAAGATGACAGCATAGTTGTCCTTCCAATTCTGTTTTCTTTTCTTTGCTGGAGAAAATTCTAAATCTGCTGCTTTTCTTTTCGACATCATGAAGACGAGATACAGTGATAGCAGCAGACGCTCTGCACAATCCAATATGGAGGCGGATGGCGGTTAAAATTTGGTATGGCAGCCTCAATTTCGAATGGACCAATCATATTTTATACATGCAACACAATTACTTTAAGAATGGAACCAGGTCCCGGTCAAAACGGAAATTTGCAAGGAATTTTTTTAAAAATTTTTTTCTTAATTGAAAAACAGATTTTTAACACACAAAAAAAACGTACACCCATATTCAGGTCCAAAATATGGGACAAATACGGAAACAAACGGGACAGTTGGCAGCTATGTAGTAGGTTCAGACACATCTCCTGCTTCCTGAACCAATGATTTCACTACTGAAACACGGAAATCATGGTGACTTAGTTTCTTCTGCACAGGTGAGAATTTCAGGTACAACTGATAGGTGTTAATAATACATATATACAACAGATGAAAAAAAATAGTTTTCTCCACTATTTCTTGGATTTCCTTACTACAGGATTGTATTGGTTAAATTGGTCACTTAAATCTACTACTCCCATGTTTTTCACATAATCCACAATACATGCGGGTTTCATTACAGGTGCGTTTGTTGCAAAATTTGTCTTATTGATCACTGCTACCTTAGCTTCATGAAAACTGGAGATCATACTTACATCTTGTTTGTCATGATATTTCACCAGTAACAAACTGTCCTTTCTGCAAAAACTACACTCACCCTGGTTTAGTTTTCTTTAACCTTCATTACCTCTGCAACACCAACTCTATTTGTTCACAAGGTTCCACATGCTGAGGTATTTAGCAACTCAAAGTTCATTAAAAAGTTCAGGTGATGAATAATAGTTATCCATATATATACTCTGTGTTCTTTATTCAAAAGACCTCACTTGCAGAGCAAACCAATCACAATTTTTGTTGTTTTACTCAGCTCATCAATGTTTAGTTCTAGTTCTTCACAATAACTGTCAAGGTCTCCACCTGTTTTACCAGTATAAATGTGGTAGCCAATACAATATCCACTGCCTGCCTCGCACATCTGGAACAGGTTTATGCCAAACTTGTTAGGTTTGGCAGGGTTATAAACTCGAAATGTCAGACGATCTTTCCAAGGGCAGGTAGTCTCATCAAAACCGAGGTTCACATCTGGTGAATAAATCTCAACAAATCTTCATTTTTTTTCAATCATTGGGCAGATCTTGTGTAAAGGGTCACCTTGATTGTTCTCGTCTGCCAGGTGTAAATTACTTAGAATAGATAAAAATGTATCCCTACTCATTTTTTTTTGCTGAAGTATGGGGTTGATATCACATCATCAGCAGCCCTGTGGAATCAAGATCAGATTTATATACCAAACCTATTGCTATAATCAATGCAAAAAGAGTTTTAGCTGCTCAGGTCTGACAGACTGCCATTTCTTCATGTGACTGTTCTCCTTCAAGTCTGTCCCATGAACTCTCTGATCTGCATAACTATTTGTTTGATCTACTATCAGATGCAATAACTCGTCATCAAAAAAAGTCTTAAATAGTCCATAGATTCAGTATTTGCCATCTCGACATTTACTTTTGAAGTACCAGTGAATGGAAGGTTGAGAGGCACGCCATCTTTTCTCATCCAGCTATGCATGTACATCAGACTCTAGTTCCGCGTCAATTCCTGGCTCAAAATCACTCATGGGTATTTCCATCAACACTTTGCCAGCTCCAATAATTTCATCCTCCTCAAATCCTTCAAAATCACTGTCATCGTCACTATCAGAAGCCAGTATTTGTTGCAAGAAATCACCATCATATTCAGCGTCAGCCATTTTAATTTTTTCTAGGTACCACACGCTCAAAAGTCAGTATTTGTAAAACTTCTTTGCTAAATATATAGTAAAAGTACAACGAAATGCTTGTTCCGGGCCTCTATATACCAATCAAATGTAGTTTTACAAGCAGTCATGGCAAGTTGAAGTAATAGGATGCATACATTGTTGCTTACCTGGAAAACGACTTAAGTCGCGACTCGCACTATGAGACCTTGATTGACAGCGCGGCTAATGTCGCGACTAGCACTTCAAGGGTTAAGTTCAATCACTACATAAAATGTCAGTAAACAATATGTTACTAGATAATCAAATCTGGAATAAATCATTCGTGAAAGCATAAATACACCAGTGTATTTTTCATCGTTTTTTTTCAAGTATGAATTATTCTTTTTTTCTACAGTGGTGAAATCTGCCAGCAGAAGAGAAAGACTTTGAGGATGACACTTGGGAATACATCTAAAATCCAAGTCAGGAATTTCCTCAACATGGTGAATATAATGTGAAGGAGCACTGGAGAGCAGTCAGCAACAGCAACAGGAAAACTGAAGTTACGTCTTTGCAGATTAGGTATAGTTGTCTTGTCTAATGCTGATTCAGAGTGGACATTCTCCATTCTTTGCAATACAGAATGAGAGTCAGGGGGATAATCTGGACAAGAAAACTAGAGAGAGCCTGTACAGTCTGAAGCTTAACAGCAGTCTATCCCCTAAGGGTGTAAGACTGGGGGTAAAAATAAAACTTGGTGCCAGAACTTGGGGTTAAATGACCAATGTAGGGGTCAAGAATGTACTGAAAAATGTTCATCTCACCCTTATGTTTTTTCTCAGCTGAACATAACAAATTACAATTTGCATTACATTCCCAACCCTCACCCCTGAAAATTAGAAATCAACACAGTAATCACATACATGCAACATCCAGTCATGACAGATGGTTTACTGCCTGTCATGAAACTTTTACTTTCATCAGTTTTAATTTACTTCTTCCTAGAGCACATTTATCCAAAAGTTAGCGTTGAATTATTTATTTTCCTTTTAGTAAGTTCCACTTCAACTTTTGGGCCAAGAAAAAAAAAAAATGTGTTTTCAATTGCACTAGTTTTAAAATTAGGGTAGGCAGGTCATTTTTTTTCTTTTTTACATTATATATGCTTAATGTGATTGTTTTTAAACATGGAGGGGGGATGCAAGGGTCGGCATTCAGTCACAGAGTCCATCAACTGACCCGAAACACATTTTTTGTTTGACCGTAAGACTTTCTTTTATTGCAGCAAAATTACAAACCCAAAAATTACATATAAATCATCCAAAACAAACCACAGTAACATCCGCTATAATGCAAATCATGCATTTTTTCTGCAAGCTTTCTGATATCTCTGTCAAGAAAAATGAATGATGTGTTCTCCTGAACAAAAGCAGGATTTTGAAAATTCTTACAGCGTGTCACAAAAGGATTATTCCATTTTTGCAGTCTTTCCAATCACGCAAACACATATCAAGCAGGTTATCCCAATGGATGTGGTGAATGCCTTTACTTTCTTTGAAGCTCCACAGTTACTTTGCTGTGTTCTGCTTATTTCACTTTCTTGGCTAGTGATTCTAAGTGAGTGTCATTTTCATCTCGAGATCTTGCTTTACTTGGAAAAGCATCGAGGTTCATTTGTCTGGACAAAATGTAGCTAAGCCTGAACTGCTAAAGAGCTCAAGATTTAGGGGAAGCTACTCTGTAATAACAATGCCAACACCTGCCATCCCATGTCCTTTGTGCTGGGAATTGAATAAATCCTTATCATAGTGTGCAAATCCTTTGCATCAAAAATACACATGACAACAAAAAGTGTGCAAACTTTTTGGACAAGCACAGGTTTCCCTTTAACATCATTTGTGCATCCAAGACCTCAAAATTTTTAAACAATCCCCCGTTTTGACACCAAGGGAATTTTTGACTCTCAATCTTGCACCCATAGGGGATACACTGATGCATCTCTGATGCACAATAGGCATGAAGCTAAACACTGAATAATTACAGAATATGTCATCAGTCAGTGGTCACCAGATAGTGATCTCGTCAAGGAAACTAAAAACACTATTGAATGTTATTTTTTAAAAATCTCTGGTTCTGTCACATGCATGAACTAGAAGCAATGCAGACCAAAACCTGCCAATGAGAAGTTTTCCTTTAAGCTGAAAAACTTAATTCCAGTTGCTACGTCCCCCTCCACTCTGAAAGCACTCATTTAAGAATTCTAAGGATACTACATATTTCCATGAAGAAAGAAAAAAAAATTCCCTTACATTTTGTGACCAATTTTATAACCTGAATTTAAATCAAAGGACCACAGATGTGATGTAAAGCTGAACCCAGTGCCTATTTTTACATAAAATCAATAATTCCAAATAGGATGAAAAAAGAATTTAAAATATTAAAAATTGGTTGTAACCAGTGAAATCACATCTGGAAGTTTAAAGTCTGGAACAATATTGGAAGAGCTGCATGATATTAATCACACCAGCATGCATGCAGCTCCAGAAAGGCTAGTCCAATTTTCCTCTGAACCTTCTGATCCCATTTTGGACATTTAAGTTGGTGTAGGTTCAGAATGAACTGCCTATTGAAGAGTTGGAATTCATCAACATCATGCAGTAGTGGCACAGGGTAGCCGCTTACAAGTGGGCCTAGCAAACTTAAATTATGTTACACTGAGGCATAAATGCATGAACAAAAATAGGAAAATGATTTAACTTCTGTGAAATTTTGAGTATTATAATCATTATGCCTTTACTGCACTGAGTTGTGACGAAACTAGTGTTAATGAAATCTGACCTCGTACTCACTATTTTGCATTGCTATTCAAATGACTTGCACAGATCTCAGATACTACATGTCCATGACATCAGAAGTTCAATAGTCATGTGGCATCAACAATAAACCCCTTTCCAATGTTGTAAAAAAACAAAATGACGCAATTATTAGCATAGTTATTCCTAGAACAACAATCAGAAACATGTTGCTACGGCAACAACTTTGACAAAGCCAGATTCAAACATAGAGCATGTCAATGTGGTAGTCATGCGATTGATCAAAACTATTGCTGACATGCTCAGTTATGGATGAATCATCAGACTTTCTCCAGGTTGCTGTGACAGCGACAGAATTTTATTTCAGAATAAATATGTCGAGAATTGCTTGCAGATTTTTGTTCAACAACATTGGAAAGGGGTTCATTGTTGACTATTGGACCTTGGAGGACATCTGAAGAAATCTGGATAATGAAAAGGCAGGATAACAAATCATCATCCTATTCTTTTTACAAAGTTTAAGGGATGATGAGAAACTCTGTATCTCAAAAGAATTACATTGTATTATATACTCAACACGAGAGTCCTTAGTGCAAACTCATACTAGACTTACTGAGCTTATCAACACTATGACCAGATAAACTGAGAAGGAAATTAATTCTTTACCTAGGGATCTGCAACCAGGCATTTACACAAGCTGTTTACATATCCAGTACAGCAGTCATTTAAAGTATACTCCTGGAAGGAAAAGCCCCCAGATATGATGGAATCTTATTGCAAACTTGTACAAACTTTTTATTTCCCATAATATGTTCACGTTAAAATAGCAATTCTGATTACTATAGGTTCTACCTCAGAGCTACAAGGAATACAGGGGTATACCATGCTAACTTGGCAGGGCATTTTTGCCAAGCATCCTCTGTTTATAAATGGAATTTGTGAACAGAATAAACCACAATCTAACTTCAATGGCATGAACTAGCTATAAATTGTTCTGCCAAACAATTTCTATATTCACAGGAATTCATTAGCATTACATGTGTACTGTCACTACATGTCATGAATCATGGTGTTTATCACTGATATACATCATATCAGGAAGTGAGTGAACAACCAGTATCAAAGATGAACCAGTCTATTAAAAAAAAAAAAATGAAAATTTTTTAAGCATCTGTAGCGCACATGTAAAGTTTGCAATTTCACAAGCAATGGAAAATATCATATGACTCTGCTTCTCCATTTTAAAACAAAACCTGAAAATAATGAGCACGGGGTTTGAGGGTCCTTCCCCAATGGGTTCTCATGGGGTGGTGCCCCTGATCTGGGGGCAGCCCCAGCCAAAAGTGCACTGTACACTAATAAAATATTGGTCCTGATGGACCTTTTTATCATAATATATTGCAAAGTGGTTACTTCATTCCAAAATCAATTGAAAAATTAACAGATTTTCAATATACACTTTTTGCGCCCTGTTCTCTCTCAAAGACGCCATGATTTGCAAGCATGCTTCCTTCTTTCCATTTCCAACAGTTGCCATTACACAAAGAATCAATGGATGAGTAGAAACCTCTGACCAATCAGAACACCCTTTACAAAGATCAGGAGTTTATATAAGAAACAAATACTTTACTTTGCAGAATGGGATCAGACAGACTGTTTTATTGTTTTTTAAAACAGGATCAGACACGATAAAAAAACGAACAAAACAGAAATCAAGATTCTGAAATTCAGAGATTTCCACTTTAAAACAGAAAAATCACGTCTGAAACATGCACAACAATTTCAAAATAATCAAAACATGTAATAAAAGATTATTAGATATTATTATCATTTATTAATTTGAAAACTCTTTATGTATGTCCATGAATAAAGTTACTGCATCAATATGCAAGTACTCTATTAGGCCCCCAAGAAATATAAGTGTTTCCAATGGGCCTATCAGCCCTGTTTTTCGTTGCCAACCCTAACACTCCTTCCCACCATAATTTATTAATTTTTTATATATATATATATATATATATATATATATATATATATATATATTAACATTTTTTGTTTTTAAAAATCTTTTATAAAGCTTTGACAAAAAAATTCCCAAAATTGATTTGTGCATCTAACTGAGCTTATTTAGTCCAGTACTTGTAGTGCTTAGTACATCACAGAAATACATACGTGCCAATCATAATTATTGCTATTATTAGTGGCAAAAAAGTGTAATTTGGGTGCAAAAAGTGTAGTCTATATATTACATGCCAGAATTACAGCACATATAAAAAATAAATTTTTACGACTAATCTGGTTTTACAGCTGGTCAAAATTCTTGTCACAAAGGGCAAAATTCATATGGATTAGATCCAAAAGACAAACAAAATATACTGAAAAATTATTTATATTCAGCACTCACTTGAGCTAGTCCACATGTGTAACTTTCGCTGAATGATCATGAACTGGAATTCTGCAATAGTCATGGTCAGGTGCTCAGAGTGATGTATTACATTACTCTCATATTCTTCTCTTAAAGTTTGTAAAACGGTGTTATCTGTCTGTTTTTCTGCTCTGACATGTTTAGAAGTTTGAAAAGATCCATCTGCTCCAACATTTCCATCATATAACATCCAAAACTCGCACCATAAAGGGTAACTGTACATGATACATTTCAAAGAAAACAAGATGGGTTCTTGAATTTGAAAACTTCTGTCACAGATTAATTATAGTTTGATACACACTTATGTAGCAGACCAGTCTATATTGGAATAACAAGGCACCAAATATTATCAAATGAAACGGGCTTTATCGATGTGACTCATGGATGTTTGTGACTGAAAATTGTTCGAGAGGGATTTAAGAACATGTTGCATCAGGAAAAGAACAAATCAATAGCATTTTATAAATTTTAAAGAGGAATTCTACAGTAATATAATACAGCATTCAGAATTTGTGGACTTTACGACCTTGGAGCGAAAGTTAAACATGTGATGTAGATCAATTAAAGTGAATGTTGTGCAGGGATGGTCCTGGCTTTCAAAAAGTTGTCACCCAAAAAATCGCCAACCTCAATATTTTGTCGCCAATTTTCAAAAAATGTTGCCAGCACAAGTAGTGAATATTTTTCCAAGTCTGTTAATGCAAATTGCAATGAAAATTGAAAAAAAATTGGATAGTTATTACTTTATTGACAACAAGCAATACAGCCATAATATTACAAAATAAATCATTACATGACTGTTTTACACTACTTCCATGGTCTTTGCATCCCGTATCACCGTTAGTGCATAGGTATGACTGTTGTCACCTGAAATGCATTATCAAATGTAAAATATCTACTTTCCTGATCTCTCGATCTCTCTCTCATTTTTTTTTAACAGAAACTCAGGTATTAAAGCAAATCTATATTATGAATATTATTTTCCAAATAACAGTTTTGTAAGGAACTTGAGCTAATGACATTTTAATACTAAAACCCTATGATCGTACTTTGCAATGTAAGATAAGTGACGTATAATGCGACCGTCGATTTCATGCATTTAGGAATTAAATGCCCCCCCCCCTTTTTTATGGCTAGCTTCACAAAGTACATCTCCGTCAACCAGGAGTTCAGAAATTTATTTTTGCCGTGCTTTACATGCTTTGCTTTTCGTGAATTGCTTCCTAAATCCCAAGAATGATCACTGAATGCTGTCGATTTTTTCTCGATAAGCAAACTAGGATCTCTATTCCCACCAATGAAACTTACATGAGTCAACACCTGGCATTAATGTACCATATATATATATATATAAGCATTAATTACCATCATGAAATTAAAAGATGGAATGAAGAAACATATTACAGAGCATATGTGCCCCCAAAAAACTAATTCGGAATAAATATGTTGTTTAGTAAGCAGTGTTGTAGGTCTATATGAGTTAACAATAAGGAAATAAGGTGGGATATAAAATGTGGGAAATTGTTACCACATGTATGGTAGCTTGAGACCACATTTGAACTGTCAACATAAATTCACACCCATTTTCAGGCACTGCTAGTTATAACAAAAATGGGCATTGTTTATTTGTCAATCAATTGCTAGTGCTTTTACTCACTGTAGAACAGGCGGCTCCTTTTGAAGTATGTCGAAGAGGCTTGAGTCTAACCTTCGTTTATTGTGCAGTTTCGGCACAGCTGACCAGACTATCAAATGGGGCACGTGGGGTGGGGTGGGGTGTAAATAACGCACTCCACAGGGAGAAACGGTGTGTCCTTTGAGAACTTCACGTGTATTGAACCCGAAAACACAATGCTTAAATATGCTGCAAAAAAATTCCCGATGGTAGGTCCCCATCTGTGTGTTTTCGGATTCAATCTCCCAGCTTGGTTTGTGAAAAGATTTATTTTTTGCATGACACGCTAGAATAACTGTACAGTATTAAATAAATTTATTCAGTGACTATTTGAATTCTTTGGAAATCTTTCTGTAATTTTGAAACTTAAACACAGAAGGGGCATTTCTAGTTGGAACGTATTCGGATTTCTTGGAACTACTGGAATTGAAAGGACTTTTAGGAAATAGGAATTCATTCACTATGCTGTAAGTGAATTTAATTCTTTCACTCCTGTATTTTGAGAAATAAATTATTTTCAATTATATAAAACTTGTTTGTTTTGCTATTTCTTGTTGCGAAGTTTAAGTCCCTGGAGTTGTAACACGGGATTTGATGGCAAAAGTAAAAGATGAATGAACAAAATTAACAGATATTACTTACCCCGCCTGGATTTATGTTTGATGAGACACTCCTTCTTCAAAATATCACAGCCAGTTGTAAATGAATGGATGACTTGTGCATTGATACATGTATCACAGAACATCTGCATTAACTTTGTATCATATCTCAGCCACAGACGCTCAAGTTTCCAGCTGTAGAGAAATTTTCGGGAACTTTTGACCCGTTCATCATGATATGGTGTTGCATTTGAAGCATTACTACCATCACTACATGTAGATGATGTTGGACTATCAGGTATAACATCAGGTTCAGTGACTGTATTGTCGGATGAATTTGCACGAAATCCAAAATGCTGTTAATTTTGTTAACTTACTCTTAGGATGAGACGATGAACACGCAATGTCTAACTTAACGTTTACCCATGATAAAGTTGCACTGTTGACAGTATATAATTCTGATTGAGATGTTTTCCATTTGCTTTGTATTTATACACAGCAATCGGTACTTCAAAGGTAATCAGTTTTCTCTGAAGTTTCAGCAAAACTATTTTATTGGTATATTCAAAATAAACAACAAAAGGATCAGCCATCGTTCAATTATTTGTAGTTGTTTCTGTTCGTGTCTTCAGAGGTCGGTCGATTGTAGGTATAGTCCGGTAGCATGATTGAGTGTATCACATCATATAGTACTCAGGCCAGATGTCAACATAAGTGGATTATGATGTAACAATGCACTGAAAGATGGGTTTGTCAATACGAACAAAGGATTTGTTTATGTAACAGATAGATTCCAGTGCATTGTGTATCCAAGTTTGTGGCTTCCTTTCATGGTCCCTTCGAATTTCTCCACTCCAAATCCATGATTGTATGTACAAATTAAAGAGTCAAAATTGCTGTCACCAAAAAAATCGCCAGATGATATATTTTGTTGCCAATAAGTGAAAAAAATAGCGATTTGCGACATTGGCGAAGCCCAGGACGATCCCTGATTGTGTATAAATAATTTATCAGTTTGTTTTGTATCTGTATTCTCCTACTAATCCACATGGATTTAGCTGATTTGTGTCAAGAATTTTATTTAACTGCAGATCCAGGTAAGTAGCAGAAATAAATGTACCTCTTATGGTTTTCCGTAATTATGGTATGTAATATATAGATCACTTGCATTACGAATAATTATGCTTATATCTCTCGGGAGATTGGCATATATCAACTTAAAACAAAAGAGTTCAGGTCCACATTTACTACAATTTCCCTTTATCAAGTACCCGGGTAACCGATCATTAGAATCATTGGGTACCCAGTTGACATTTTCTACAGCCTGGAGCTCCCGCAGTGAGGTGATTGTTGCCATTTGCACGGATGAAATGGACTGAAAACCTGCAGGAAGCTTCTGTCTTTAAATCCAATCTTGCCAGCCTGTGCTGGGGTGGGGAGGGGGGAGGAGGTAGCATGGTTAAGCAACGCTTTTTTTTGCCAGTTGATAATTTTTTCTTGCAGCGGATGCACAAGCCAAGTCCAGGTTCATCAAATTTCCAAATATTTTCTGGGGGGAAAAAAACCCATGTGGTCATCTTCATGGTCTAACTAGCTCCATCTGAAAATGATTTTTTTTTTACCTACTGGTCAAATTTTGTCATGTCCCTACATTTTCCTCTGTCAACAAATTTAAATTCTGTGGAAGCCATGAATTACTTCAAAAGATCTGGAGTGTGTGAGACATAACTCAAAACGGCAACAAATTTCCCACTCAAATTATAACAGAAAAATAATCAAGATTTTTTTTTTAAATTGGGAAAAAATCTGCCAGAAATTTTAACAATAAATGAAGAGAAAAAAAAACAATTCAGACTATATCCAGAAAGGTTCCATCCCTGCAATATGGAATCCATCCACCAACATAAAATAAATATAAGACAGGGTTTTAAAGACAGCACCTGAGTGCTCAACCACAAATCACCCTGTTTTGGAACTATGTAAATAGGTGTAATGGATACATGACTAAAATACATGCAAAAAAAATTTACCACAAAAAACTTGTTAATTTGGAATTCTACAGATAAGGGTTAAATTAAGACGGTGATTCCATGCCAAGTCACTCGGATATTTGTAGAGATAAACACACCTAAAATTAGCCTTTTGTCAATTACCGTATTTACTGCATGTTTTCGGACTTTGTTTTTGGACACCGTTTTTTGATAAAAATATAATATTTAAATGCCTTGTAATTTTCGAACGTTGCTCCGCTATAATTTTTTTGTACAACTTATGTTTTCGGACACAATCTAAGAATATCAGCTGTCTCGTTTTAAAGTAAATTTCACAGCATGTTTGCCATTAATTTAACTGATACTAAGTTTGCTTCATTTGGTTGCCAATTATTTAATGTGATCATTTTGATAGTGGTGGGTATCCTATTTATACTTTATATTTTA
Source organism: Megalonaias nervosa (assembly GCA_016617855.1). NCBI lineage: Eukaryota > Metazoa > Mollusca > Bivalvia > Unionida > Unionidae > Megalonaias > Megalonaias nervosa. The sequence continues at coordinate 5,578 of JAECUM010003501.1, read as the reverse complement.
CTAGCTTGATTCGGCTAACAAAAATATGATTGGTTGTCAGTGTAGACATCGTTACACACGAAACCACTTCAAGCAGGTGTGACAGTTATGGCTTTGATTAGAAACCATGACCCTGCTTTATAACATTAAACAATACATCAGAGTCGGTACAGATTAGTAAATTCATTGGCATCGTGCAACAAAACAAACCCCTTATCCCTGAGGCATTATGTACCACGGTTTAAACACAGTTATTGTTCTACAGGTAATAAACCTCTTTGTAGACGATAAATATTGATTGTGGGTGCTACATGTTTGGTACATTGTGTGCTCTTTTCACGAAATCCAGATGGCTGCCTTTTATTTCCGAACACACCTGTCAAAGAAATCCCACAAGTTATATTATTAACAATTATCACCTGGACACCTTGAAATCTCCGACATGCATCAAAACAATCTTTGAGCATTCGATTGTTTCAAGTCGGCAAGCTCTGCTCATTTTGAAGCTACCCTCGGCTGGGTGGGAAAAAAAGAAAAACAAAGAACAGAGAACCACAACAAATAGATCACATTTATTTTTAAAAATACCAACATATTAATCACGCCGACTCGTATATTGCAACTTGCTTGTTATTTTCACCCTTCTTAGTCATGCGCACAACACTCACCCCATATACAACCTCTAAGATTAGCCATCATACATGTACCGATATTTAAACTCTCAATACTAAAATGTTTCTGTCATAAATAACTTCAGAATTATAATTGCAATATCTTTTTCTTTAGTTTGTATTAATATCTTAATTACACAGAAATAAAGCTTGCATGTGTTTGTAAGGTAGATTTTAATGATCACTGATTAGCAGAGGGTTAAACTGTGGATTGCAAGATTACTAATATGGCAGTTCTTTTGGAAATTATGCACACAATCGTGGCTCTAATGTATGGCTGCGTTTTCTGGTGGATGGACATGTATCAAAAGACAAAATAGGCAAGTAATGCCTGTTTTTCATTCATTATTCTTTCCTTGATGTTAGACAAAATACTTGTTTTACTTCATGGCAGCACGTTGTCATGTGAGCTAATGGTAACTTTGTTACGGACGGAGGGGGGGGCACAAATTTATCTTCCCGTTTGTTTTCGGACACCTAATTAAAGAATTTAATATGTATTCGGACAACAAAAAAAGTAATTATTTTTTGCCGTCCAAAAACATGCAGTAAATATGGTACAGATTTTATTGTAGGACTATATTACCTGCTCATCCATCATGAACACCAAATGTGATTTTATTTGAAAACTTTCAAACTTTAATTTTATCCCTCAATCATGAAGGTATTTATATTGATAATCCAGGCGGTATCACAAATATTTGAAACGACTTTTTTTTTATTCATATTGCAGAAAAACTTTAAGAACCTAAAATTGTATCTGATCATCTGGAATTCAGAAATTTTTGTTCTAAAAAAAATACCTAACAACATAAAGTTTGAACTTCATGAAATAGTCCTGAATTTGTTTTGTTTATACAGAAAAACAAAAGCCCTACTAGCTGCAATGAAACAAAAACCAGCAAGCCTCGACAGCAACAAACTCCCAGTTCTGTTTGACAATGTGAACCTTAATACGACCTCTCCTGATAAAATTCTTGGTGTATTTGTAGATAACAATCCAACTTTGTCTATCCACATTAAATGCTTCAAAAATAAGGTTCTATCTTATCTTTGGCAGCTTTGGAAAATCAAAACATATATCTCTTTTTAGTATAGGGTCATCTTTTATAAAAGTTATGTTCAGCCATACTGGGCCTTCCATTAGATCTAAAGTTGTAGGGTGAATTGCCAAGGTGGGTGGGGAAGGGAGGGAGGTGGGTGGACCGCCCACGAAAGGGATACAGGATGGGTTTTTTTTTAAATGTAGCAGAGTGTAAAGTAAAAGTAGCCAACTCCAGGTAGATAAGGAAAGCCCTGGCTATATCTGGACAATTGTAATTTTGGGTAATGCCTCTAATTCAAACATTACAAAACTTTTAAGACTCCAAAAGAGAGCATGCCATTTAATTCTAGATCAATGTATAGACAATTTCCAGGATGCAATGTTGCCAATAAATGAAAGAATATTTCTTAGAAAGGCCAAATTTATGTTTAAAATGTCCAGAAAAGCCATTCCTGTCTACCTAAGCAATATCTTTCACCAAAGAGATGCTGATGGTAGACTAAATTTAAGATCCGTTAGAAGTAAACATTACATTATACCGGGGCCAAAAAGGAATTGATTAAAAAGTGTTTTCAATATATTGGTGCACTGGTATGGAACAACATTCCCAGTGTCATAAGGCAAGGCACCTACCATTTCTTCTTTTCATAATCAATGTCTCAAATGGATGAAATCTTAAGACAACTGAACAGTTCTAGTAAATAAATACCTTCTTGCTTTTTTTCTCTGCTTATACATCATTTTTCACAGCTGAAATTTTCAATACAGGAAGATATTTTATATTATATATATATATATATATGTTTATATGTCCACAGATGCTTGTGCATATGTTCTAGGTTTGAATCTATGGCTTTTAGACTTCTTTTGTGATGACCCCAAGTTATCACATCGTGTTCTATACACTGTATATATTGTACATAAAGCTAGAAGGCCACAAGATTGATTATTTCTGTAACTAATCGAGCTGCCTTCTCTAAATAAAGTGATTATTATTATTACCTACTGGGGATTGTACCAAATTAACCTAATCTAAAATTGTGTTCATTGTTAAGCTGTACCTGAGGAAATAAACATGCAGACAAATAAAAAAATTTAACACTGTACTCTCATAACAGGTGGTTTGATCATGTGGGCAGTTACCTAACATAATGAATTTTTTTTACATGATCAAGGTACACATTTTAGCTGTATTTGTGCCAAATTTCAACTTCATGTCTCAGTGCTGTCTGAGCAAACAAAATTCCATAATGAACAAAAAGATCAGCTTTAAGGGTGTATATCTTCCCAGGACACAAATATGTGGTATATTTCAGACTGAAATCTATACAATAATAAACATCGGCTAACATTGAAAAGCTCTCTGTTATAAATTGATGAATTTGTAATTAAAAAAACTATGCTACCCCTCTTACTACAATTAGCCACAACTTCAAGAGTAACTGGAATATTTTACTGACATTTTGCATGCTGCCATTGTTTACCTGATGTACACCTGAAATAAATCTCATGGAATCAGAGATGGTCACCCAGGAAGACATTTGGATTTTGCAGAATTTTGTAAGGAATGACCCAGAAAAAAGGGTTGAACTGTCTGTCCCCTCACACACACACACCCATGGTATACATGTATACACAGAAGTTACATACCTGATCATACTCAGATGAACCCGGATATAATGGCCAACCAAGAAACAACTCTGCTATCACACAACCCAGTGACCACATGTCGATAGCCTCACAAAATGGTAACCCCAGCAAAATTTCTGGAGCTCTGAAAGATAATGAAAAGAACAGTCAAGAATTGATCAGACATTTGCTTATTCTCTAAGGCTATACTGAAAGCAAAGATTTAATGCAGATTCACTTTTAGTTCTGGGTATCAACATTGAGAATTTCAAGATTGCCACAAAAGTCAGAACCACTACAATTTTGGCCAGACTGTACAGATTAAAGCCCCAATGCTGCTATTATATGCAAAAAGTTGCATATGCCAAATCATCTGAATAATACTGAACCATGACAGATAATGGTCTTAAACATCATTGGGGACCATTAAAACTAGATAAATCGAGTCCAGGCTCGGTTAACGTGGGTACGTGAGAAAGCCTGCCAGTAGCTTCTCGTGGGTCGGTGGTTCTTCCTGGGATTTTCCAGGGTTCTTCCTCCACCATTAATACTGGCCGCCATGTATAGCCTATCTTGTGCTGAAAAATGGCGTTAAACCCTATAACAACAACAACAACAACAACAAAACTAGATAAAATCAATGATTCATCATGTTATGACCATGTAATTTCTCCCTCGAATCGAGAAACCCTGTTGGGTTTTTTTACACAAACACGAATCAACCTGATGTTGATTGTCAATGTCTGTGGGTCAATCAATTTCCATCAAAAGTTGGAAGACAATATCAGATGTCACATATGGTAGGTGATCCTTATGTGATAGGCTATTCTCATTTTGCTTTTGATATGATGCAATACTCGACCTAGCATTTACGAGCATTGTTTTTTTATTCAAAGGCATAACTGCCATACATTATTTTTGGCAAGTCATATGTTAACTAAATAATAGGGAAATCCACAAAAGCTGTGTTTATCTTTAGCCCATCCTTTGAAGTATTCCAGCACCCCAGCCTGTGCAATTGAAGTCGCTGTGAAAACTACCTTCCGTGGCCCAAACGTATGCCTATTTGTTAATACTATGGCAGCAATAAAGAATGGCAAAGCTAGAGTCAGAACTGGCAGCTTGTCCACATAAACAATAAGAAAACAACGAATCTGTTCATGCTGGGACCATGGGCTTCTGTCGACTCCTCATTTTTCTTAAATCTCAACATCGACATAGGACAAACTTCAAAAGTGAAAATTCTCATTTATTGTGTTTTATTCTTGTCAACAGTTTTTTCTTAATTGGTGACCAAATGTTGGCAAATGGCAACTTTATTTTTTAAGTTGGTAGCCATACTGCAACCAATACATTAGACTTACTTGGAGCCCTGCTCTACTCTGCCCCCACCCCCACCCAAGTTCGAGTTTCAGGCTCGGCTAATGTGGTATATGAGAAAACTTGCCAGTAGATTCCACTGGGTCGGTGAGTCTTCCCGTGGTTTTCCCAACCTCTTCATCCACCAGATATATTGGCTGCCAAGTATCATGTGCTGAACAACGATCTTCAACCCACAACCACAACAACCATCTTTTTTCTCTGACTTCTTTCTGAAGTATTGGGGATTGGGGGTAATAACAAGTCACAACACATGGCTGTAAAATCATGCTGCATTAATATCATACGGGGTCTGCACTCTGAATTTGGAGCTCCAGCATGCTTGACCTGTGAGTCACTTGTACAAGTAAACTTCAACTGTAGAGTATAATGCCACTTCAACAGATGTTATCAACTACTTTATTTGTGGCATATCAACACCAACATCCCAACCCAACCCCATAAAGCAACATTTTGTGTATGTGTACCAGTATACGTACAATTTTTACAACATGGAGTGTCTTTTGATAGCAAATGCTATAAAAATCTAATGCTACAATAAAATATGCCCAAGGCCTTCAATATGATTCATATAGGATTCATACAAAGATTAGTAGTGAACCTGTATAAACCTGTTACAGTTGAGTACATGAAATAACATTGTTTCAAAAAGTAGGATTAAATTACACAAAATCATACCAATGATTGTTTCTGCAGTTAGCTGACTTTATAATTGTCGGATAAATCAAACCCCCCAAATCTATGTTGATACTGATGGATGAAGTAGGTCTGATGTCCCATGTTCATTAACTCATTAACCCCTGCTGCCCCAATAACTCGTCGCACTTTTCCTCCCTCATCTCCCGAGTGCCTCGATAGCGTGGCTGAGTTTACC